>NJDD01005316.1:14576-84426 GCA_002245505.1 Calephelis nemesis
ACCCGCACCGCCAGTACCGTGGACAGCACGAACACCGCCACCAGCACCAGCGCGCCCACTGAGATGCCCACGTCGCGGTCCAGCACAACTGTAATGTCAAATATTTTATGTTATAAGATAGCGAACAAGAGTGCTCTTCTGATGAAAAAGACAACAGTTGAACAGTCTTCTAATGGAAAAACACCACACAAGTTACTGGTGCTTCACTGTCCTGCAAGTATACAACCTATCATCTGGACCAGACTAAACTTTATTGCGCTAAATAATGCTGTCATTATGGCGGCAAGAATAGGTAAAGTGGTTAATCTCTACCTGGGAAAGTTGCTGCACAACACTCAGCTACTGGTAGTTTGGTTGGCAATAACTTATACAATATTTTCTATACATTAAAAGAATTTTGAAGCACATTGGTGGTAACTTTGTCACCAACACACTAAACTAATTTTAAGCTATCGCCATCTTCTTTCAACATTAGTAATAGAAAGAGACAAAACACATGGAGTGCAGTCAATCTATAAGTGCCATTACTACAGACTTTTAATCTATTCTTCGGAAAGTATTTATTTAAAACGTCACGAGTTGACATGTCCGGATTAATCTGACAAATTTAAAATGTTCCGTGTCTTTTCTTTTTTTGTTTTTCATTGGAAAAAGATAGAGTACATTTAAAAAAGGTTGGTGCTCAGCAGAATTACTACCATTATAATCAAAAGACCTTCTCGCGTACTTGATATAACTACAATATAACTTACATTTCCACCAAGGAGCTGCTGCTGCATCTAGTAAATTGTCGGTGGGTCGTAGCAACAGAGCCGTAGAACATCCATATCTATTGCAAGCGGATGCACCAGCTTCGTCACCACTATTTAGGGTTCCGAGAGGTCCTCTCACGAGCCAGGGTACTCCCCCTCCTTGGGCGAGAGCTTGACTCATCCCGTATCCCATAGATCCAGTCCTCTCAAGCACTAAAGATGCATTCGAAGTTGATAACCGCCAAACAGAGACTTCGTAGTATGTAGCATTTTCCACTGAAAAGGTACACATATTAGATTTTTGCCATCGTCGACACTTGGTAAAATTTCCAAATACTCATATGTTTAAATGAAGAGACACTTATACTGTTTTACATATCACTTTTTGTTTATTATTTTATAAATAGCCTACCGGTTTCGCTTATAACAGCTTTCGTACCTCGATGACCGAGCTTTGATCGGTATTTTTGTTATAGATTGTATTTTTTGGAAATAATATTTAAGTACGAAGTCATCAGTGTGAGATGTTAGTAAGTTTATACGTTTTTTATAAATATAAATTTTCTTAGCAAACACTCATTGACTTCGTGTCACTTAACGACGCCATCTACTGGAACAACTATATTGCTCACAAAAAATAATATTATTATTCGCCAATAGATGTCAGGAAGAGTCATACTTTTCAGTTTAAATACGAATAAAATTACATTCTCTAAAAATAATTCCTAGCTAGATCGATTTATTGCCCCCGAAACCCCCTACATACTAAATTTCATCAAAATCATTGGATCCGATTCCTAGATTCTTATTATATATATTCAAGAAATGCTCATTTAAAGGTATAAGATTGGGGCTAGAACTTTAAATCGGTAGGCTATTTACAAAATAGTAAATTAAAAGTGCTACGTAAAAAAGTACAAGTGTTTCTTCATTTAAAATATGAAAAGGTACACTCTTGAATAGAGTTAACACGCATATGTCAGGACTCAAGTCACGATCGTTGTAACTCGGTTTTAAAAAAATTAATAAATAAATGTTTTTTTTTTAAATTTTCCTGGTTTCGTTTGAAATTTAAATAACTCAAACTTATGAAAAATATAGTTGTATCATGTATGACAACCTTTAAATGGCAACTTTTTTATTTATTTTGTTTAATTACACGTTACTCAATATTAGTTATAAAAAAATCGCAGCACGGTGGTCAACTTAGCGCGTACTTCTAGCATAGCTCGAATTTTCAGCCTCAAATGAAAGATTTTACATCGACTTTTGTATTCAATTATTATACTTTTTGTAATATTTAAAACGTTGTACACTGAATTTCAGTCGCATGTTTAAGTTACAACCACATTAGACGCTAATTAAATCTAGTAATAAATGTGCTGAATTATTCCACCAGTACAGTCAATCTGTCCAAGTGCTGGAGTCGTAGAATGGTTAAAATAGGATTGGTACTAAGACTTATTTTCCAGCTTCCACAGCGCCAATGCTTGTCAACGTATATTTCTGATTTAGAAGAAAGGAAACTGTTGTTATCTTTGCTTGTTGAGACTTAGGAATCAAGCCTAAATTTAGAAATTGGTCTATATTGGTCTATATTGTCTAAAGGTAACATATCTTTTTATCACCAGGGAATCCTTTTGCTTACCTTCAAACCCTCTAAAAATTGCTGAGGCTTGCACTAAATGTTTAAAAGTGGAAACATTCATGTCAGATAGAAGTTGAACCCGTAAATTTCGCTGACGATACTTTGTCATTTGCGGTTTACAGCCGAGTACAGAGGATATGTAGGTATTTATATTGTAGTAATTATATTTGCACTAAGATTATAAATTTGCTTAGATAGAAATATCTGATGAAAGTTATTAAGAGATAGAAAATACATACCAGGTATACACCTCATCTGGAACTCCTCATATTCGTAAGCCAGATCACACTGTTGGGGTCTGGGAGGCCTTAACTGTTCAAAGCTAAAGATCTTCTGACATGGCTTATCCTGGCTGGCTATGCCATTACCGGCTTCACAACTAGCTGCCAATGTCCTTGATAACGTGCCAGTTATCTGAGTGAGGGGTAAAATGGCGGATCCAGTGGTTAAGTGCTGGATTTCTTCGTCAGCTGGCTGAATGTGCCAGAAGTAAGTGTCAGGAGGAGGCAACGCGTAAACATTGCATTGTAAGGTTTCCTTAACTAATTTTATCCCTTGGTCTATACATTCTGGTGGGTCTGGAAAAGAGATTTTTTTATTTATGTGAAAAGAGTAAACAAAGTGTTAATATATTTAGGAATACATTATATTTAAAACAAATTTTTAAGAAAGATAAATTTCGCTCCATACAGGATTTGAACCTGTACCTTTTCGTCTCAAGCCGACGAAGCATACAATAAAGGTTTTAGATAATTTCTCGTAATTTTTGGTTAGCAACCCACTATCATGATAATTGGTACCTATACTCAACTGTCTTGGCAGGAGATCCGTCTGCTTGTTTGCCTTCAAATTATATAAAATAATACTTACATAATACCGTAATATTAATAGAGTCCGATCTGGTCTCTCCTATACTATTTTTGGCCGCGCAAGAGTAATACCCACTGAGCTCCCGCGTCGCTTCCTCTACGTATAGGATATGCGATGAGGTGTTGCTGCCCCATAAGTCGTTGGGTTTTATTTCTATATCCTGGAAAAATATATAAATATTCATGAGTCAACTAAACTAAATAAAAATTTCTCTTTTTCTTTTTAAGATAAGAAAGAAATAAAGAAAGGCAGCGAATCCGCGAATCTACTCAGCAAGCCCGGACCAATACGAAGCAAAGAATGCCCTAAACTCTTACCAAATCTTTCAAGAATATGGAACAAGCAAATACCTTCACTGACATTATTTGCTACCGACATTAATTATATTAAGGAAGACGAATAGAAGTGAAATACAATCGTTTCTCAATTTGTGACGCGTTTATAAAATTCTAATATCTACCACCGGATCGGAACGCCACCTATTTACAGATTCGGATTCGTGTAGCGGAAGTGGATCTGTTACCATAGACGTATAGCAAACCGGGTAAATATTTTATTAAAAACATTCACATATGTAAATGCAGTTTGTCTGCAGGAAAATCACCTGAGGTGACATGGTCCAGACAAAAAATCGCCAAACGGGTTTAAAAAATAACATTATAATTTGATTTATATCCTTATACGTGTTTTAAATTATCATTCGTGTAGTGGTACTATATATACTCTGTCTTGGACCAATTTAAAAAAAAACATTTGTTAATTATACTATGGAAATAGGACATAGAAAACACACATACTCTGTTCTACAATCGCTATTATTGATGTCGTATCTTCCACAAATGTAGAAATAAGAATAGGACAAAGTCGACTTTTCGTTCCAACTCTTTATTCTTTTAATCTTTGGTATGGCAAATCAGAAAAAAATTATAAACACAACGATGCTCTTTGTTATATAGTTGCCCTATTTGTAATTAGTTTACACACCTATCACATTAAAGGACTCAAAAAGTGTTTTGTCTAATCATAGGTGACCTGGTTACACCCCTATCTATTCATTTGATATTTATATTAGTGATAATCTGAATACATCTAGTTGCGATTTTTATTTACGTGAGAGGTCAACGATCAAGGACACGGCTCTCCTTATGGTGACAGACATCTGAGACCATAGATATGGTGTCTATAGGCCAACTACAACATCTCACATCTGTTTCAGATGTGATACTGGCCTGTTGTCAGGATGCTAGGCCTATCGTGTAACTCTATCAACTACGATACCCTCCCAATCGGAACATGATAGTCATTATAACGGCAACAGTGATAGTTAAGACGGCATAATTATCGGTGTGTGTTTCTTTTTCAAGAAATCCACCTGCTTGTTCGTTTGAAGAAAAAATTATACAGCACTTACATTATAGTACCATTTGAATTCACTGACAGGTGGATTGGCTTTGGCTTCACATTCTAAGTGCAAGCTGTCCAGTTCAGCTATTTCGCTCAGTCTTCCATCTCCCAGTTTGATGATTTCTACTATAGGACTATCTGAAAATATACCAGAAATCACGTTTAGAGTACAGTTTGCTACAGATTTGCAGAGAGAAAAAGCATACTTTTTTCAAGGAGAAAAATCGTAAAAGAAATGATCTGACAAGTGCTAAAGTAATGGTGTTCAAAATCCCTGTTGACGTTTTAGACGGCTGTGAACAAACCTTTCAACAAAGTTAACCTTGGAGGAAATTTTGTTTCCTCCTTCCGATTATCATTAAAATTGGATTAAATAATTGATCCAGACGGTTGCAAACCAATGTTCACAACCGTCTCAAATCTTTGCAATTTTTGCCATGAATTCTTGAACTGACAGTACTTTAAAGCTGCATTGAATTAATTGACAGAAAAATATATTTATTTCTATTGGATACTGTTTTTTATTCAGTTTCTTTATCATAATTTCAGCCCTTAATCCACTTCTGGACTTGCGTCTCCCTTAATCTGTGACGTGACTGATGCTCTTTTATTTGTAGTACATATTGGATTCCATTTATTTCGACAAAAGACAGCTTAGCCTTTTGATTCGAAGACACCAGCGTATGATTAACTACCATATCAAAAGAAGTTGATATTGGTCAGGTACCTACATCTAAGAAACTACTACAGCAAGTTTGATCTATTTTAAATAAAGGAAATGTATGAATGTTTATAAGAATTAATTATTACACTTTATTGCAACAAAAATACCTGCGGACGGAAAGCAATCAAATAACTTATTTTGAAGGTAAGAAATGTACGCTACCGTTTACCTATTGGCGATAATAACCACTTTCTGGTTAAGAATACCACTCATTTCATCATGATGCTACGAAACTGCCGTTGCCAACAGAAACCTTATTTGTTACTGGTGCATCAATATCATCTCTCAACTGGAATCTAAGTTAACTAATTCCATTCTATCAGTTTGCTACCATTGAGTATGGCAAGCAATGAAGTTTTTGCCACAGGAACAGGTAACGTAAGCTGCTGTTAAGTCGCCTCGTAATCTTATAATTAATAATAAGTATGATGATATTTGTGCAGTTCATGCGCCATGGCCATGCATATGAACATGGCGAACTACGTCAACCACCTGCAGGTACGACTCCACTTTGGCTCAAGATCGAAATGGAGATTTTTTTTATGATATTGGAAGGCAAACAAGCAGACGGATTTCCTGATGGTAAGAAATTCACGCCGCCTAGAGACACTAAAGGTGGTAATGGTGCATTGCCTACCTGAGGCCGGAACGTTAGGCCTCACGCAAAAGTAAGTTTACCGGCTACCTTACCCTCCAAACCGGAACCCGACATGACGTTATGGCGGCAGGAATAGGTAAGCCGGTGGTACCAATCCGACTGAGTCGCTGCAAAACTCTAACACCTAGTCAGACAACGTGACGGTGTTAGTGACGGTAAGCCTATACTCACCTTTTACGAGTTGCCTGGCAGAAAGGCAGATGGTCTATTCTGCAAAGGAGCCCGGGCCACCACGGGGAGAAAGAAGATATAAACTTACAGGTAACATTGAGTATGACGACATCAGCCTTAGAGTCTCGACCATGCGCCATGGCGGTATTGGTAGCGACACACGCGAGCGTGGCACCGTGTTCCGCCACCGCTGGCACAATCTGCAGGTACGACTCGGCCGTACGACTGGAGTTCACCCAACTCTGGAATCAAATATGGAAGTGTTGAAGAATAGGAAGGAAGTTACAGTTAAACATAATCATGTTCTAAATTGTTCGTTGAGCTCTGGCTGAGCACTCTTCTCGTAACGAAAAAGTCCTCAGTAGGTACACAACTCATTTAAAAAACCGAAAGTATGTTATAGTAAATTAAACAAACAAACATATTTCCTGACTAGATTCCGCCCGCGACTCCATCTGCACGGATGTCGGTCTAAAACTGAAAAATTAAGATTTTTTCTGCGTATTTTTTCAGGATAAAAATTATCCCATTTTATGCCCAGGATAATAAGGTATATTTATACCAAGTTTCATCGAAATCGAACCATTAGTTTTCACGTGATACCTGAACATACAGACAGACAGACAAAAATGTTTTAATCACATATTTGGGTTTGGTGTCGATCCAGTAACACCCCCCCCGCTATTTATTTTTTCAATATTTTCAATGTACAGAATTGACCCTTCTACAGATTTATTATAATATGTATAGATGTTAAGAAATATGAAAAAACTGTAATTGATTATATTGAGAATCTGAGAATGTTACCATGCTGACTGGGACACGAAAACGCAAGTTCTGAAAAATTTTCATTTTATTTAATTTACATGTCATTTAATGACAGCTTAAAAAAGCAAAGAGTGATTCCAGTCTGGTCTAGTCTAGTCCAGAAGATCGTAGCCGATAGTTTCAGCTCATATCTACACTACATCTCTAGTGGGCTTACAGAAAAATAATATAAACACCTCGGACAGGAAATAAGATTTCTTATCCTCAAGTTATAGCTTTGCTTTTCCAGCCCCTTTCAACAGTTACAGGTAACTTGATTTTTTTCTAATTTTACTGCTCCAGGAGTTTTATTTACTAATTGCTGCTCCAGCAAACTACTTTCCACCCGTTCAGTTTGTATGGAAAAATTAAAAAAAAGTTTCCTTACAGTCGAATAGGACAACAAGTACTATGACAGTCTCTTGGTTATTAACTGTTGGTTGGTTATGGTCTAGCGGTACAGTGTCGGACTTGACGTCTTAAGGTCCGAGGTTCAATCCTAGGGTCAGCAAAAAAATAGGAAATGTATGTTTTCAATTTTTTAATTAAAATAACGTAGCCCGGGATTGGAGATGTGCCCGGTTGGCAATAGGCTTTCCACCTAAGACGTTGTGGAACTTAGTGTTTTAGTGCCCTGGTTATGCCTCTGCCTAACCATTCGGGGATACAGGCGTGAAAATACTTTTTTTGGTTCCTAACTACCTCCCATTAATTTTCAGTCAAATCTATTCAGCCGTTCTTTAGTTACAAGTAAAGTAGCTAACACGACTCTTTTTTTTGTATAATATAGATGTCTTTTTTATGAGGTTTAAAAATGTTTACCTGATTACTATGTTGCGTGAGGTGCCGATGGTCCAACCACCAGGTTATTTCAGGAGGAGGATAGGACCCATACGCCGTACACTTTACAACTGCTGGCTTTCCTACTTGTAGTGTGTCTCCTATCGTTCCTCGTACCCAGTGTATTGATACATTATAGGCTGATACTGAAAAAAATATTAACAAATCTGTTAATCACTGTATTCCACCTTCACTCAGTAGAATAGCATAATTGGATACTTGGTTCCTCTGTGTATAATAAACCATTTTTGCTAGGCAGTTCATATTAAGAGGTAAGCAATGAACGACTTCATAACATTGTCAATAATGCCACTAGTGGAAGAGTGTTGTGCACAGTGCAGCTTATCTGTTCTTGCTGTCATAATAATAATGCCATGTTTTGACCCGAAAGTGGCGTAGTCGGATTATACTTGTTCAATAGGCCTCATACACCGGCCACAGGACAGCGAGGCGCCTATAATATAAATGGTGTATTACCATAATTATTACCATAATACTAAAGATAAAAATATATATATATATACTAGAGTTTAGACTTTTTTATTACTGAGTTTCGCGGAATTGTTAAACGTAAGTACCTAACACGTTAGATAAGAATTTTTTTGAAGAGCAGCATTATCCTAGCACAAGTTTTACTAACTTAAATGGATAATGCCTGTTTTTAACTGAAAATGTAATGTGTTATAAATAAAAAATATTTCTATTTCTATTTCAATTTCTATTTCTATTTCAATAATGGAAGACATGTGTTTTTACCGGGATAGGTGGTAAACGAGCAAGAGTTTTAACTGATGAAAAAAATTCTCCCCTGCCCACGAACAGCTGTTACACAGGGGGTCTCACATTTGCGTTACCGTACTTTTAAAAATGAATAAACTGTTTTTGCAAAAGTTACCAATCTAAATATTACGGAAATTGTTATGATTAGTTCTCGTAATGCTTATTGCAATAGAGAAAAAAACACGCACAATACAAACGAATAACAAAGAAATAGAAAAAGGTTTGCTATTTCTGATATGTGCTTTCCGCATCCCGACATAATACGGATCTAAAAGCTCTTAAACCTAGCCTCTGTCATGGGCCGTATAACACATTGCTACGAGAGTGCGCAGAATTACAGGAATGCAAAGGACGCACAATCACAAATAAACAGCGTCGTTTATCAATATTATTAAAAAAAAAGGATCACTGCGTCTTACACAAGACTCCTACCAGTTGCAGACGAAGGTCTCAAAAAAGTGTTGTAAAAATGAGCCAAGTGAAAATTTGAGTATAAAATCGCTTACGATATTTACAGTCCCAAATTGACTCTAATGAAGATATAGATAGTGCTACGTGGGCAAAACCACTAGGTAAGCCCTGGTAAATGAAAAGAAGCCTACATAGTCATTAGTCCCTGTAATAGACCTTTAAAGTATGCCATCGCAAGTCTATTTAGGTTAGTCATGCCCAAAACGGTGGACTGGCATTTGCCTCCATTAATTCCTCGGTATGCGGATCAAAATGTTTTTACTACAATACGCAATTGTTGTTGTAACTACATATTACTTTAAAAGCCCTTGACCCTTGCTTTGTCCCAGTAATATCCTTTGGTCCCCGTGACCTCATTACCGTCAATTAAGTACGTATATGACGCACATTCCTGAAATTGTGTATTAGGTCAATGTATTAAAAAGCTTTGTTTCGTCTAATGTTTGCTGTGCAGCAACTTACCGGAATAGGGATTCACCACCTCATTTATTCCTGTTGCAATAATGAATCTTTCATGTTCCTATTGGTAGGACAAATCTCCAAAAATACTCTCCTTTGTTGAAAATTTGTCTGGACTATAATCGAGCAAATGGTATGGGCAAAAATTTAGATATCTTTAATGACACTTGTCTTGGTAGTTTCTATACTTCTCATCGTCGGTGCTTGGAGGAATTCAATTCTTGAATTTATTCATTTGTACTTTCCACAATATATATTTTTTAAAGTTTAGCCAACCGGTTCGTCTTGGTATCAAAAAAAAATTAAAAGCAGCATATTTTCCTGCTTTTTAAGTTGTAATTGTATTAGCACTACCATTAGACCAACGCCGACCAACCGCGAGGCTCGGGTTCGATTCCCGACGGGGGCAGGCATTTGTGTGATGAACATTTAGATGTCTGCATTTCCTGGTCTAGGTGTTTATTAAATTTATTCTTATATATATTTAAGTATTTCTATGTATTAGAATCGTTGGCTAACAGCAATAACACAAGCATATAGTTTGCTTACTTTGGGGTTAGATTCAAATTGTGTAATTTGTCCAGGGGATATATTTATACATTAGTATTATCACTATTAGGTGTATTATCATTAAGTGATGTTATATCATCTGCAGCAACATGTTGGCTAATACTTACTTTTTATTACGAATTATGTGCATGGTTGTTATTGGCACACATACAAACGTTTGTGTATTTTTTAGGTGTTATGTTGTAATATTGTGTGTGTATTGCTGTTGGCATGTCGAAATAAAGAAAATTAAAAATATGTATCTCTCATGATTTGATGAGGATGGTTTGGAGGGAAGAGTAGCCGGTAGACTTGCTTACAAATACTCCTGTAACATATCATGTCTATGGGCTACAGTTGTCTCTTACCATCAGGGGAGTTGTGTGATTGTACGCTGACCTTTCACATGAAAAAACCCCTACCATCATGATCATGAGTGTGAGCTATTTTTAGCATCGGAGGGCTCTTCTTTTAATATATCCATGATAATATAATAAATTGGAAAGTGGGTTTGTATTCGCTTTTTTAATGTTGTGTGTGTTAAATTTTTATTTTTATGTACATTTTAAAGAGGCTAAACAGAGACATAGTCTAATTTTTAATATGACGGTAATGACCAGAAAAAGAAAAGTCTTACTAAAACTAAATTTTAAATAGAAACATCATATTTAACACTAGCTGAACCAACAAACTTTGTGCCGTCCTACCCTTGCGAGTCTATTAATTAATTTTTTTAAAATGTTTCAATACATTATTTGCTATTCGGGACCGATTTCAATCACTCAAATCTAAACCACGAAAATCAATACATTCTGCTGTTATAAGTGCAGTTGGTACTGAAGTAATTTAATAATCCCTACTTGGTTTTATATATAACATAGATTTAGAATGTCTTAAACACCAAATATCCCTAACTAACAATATGGCAACGAATCCGATTTTGTTTAACGATGTTTTGAATATCGAATATGCGTAACTAATAACTATCCGAGACTGGCAATATTGCAACAAACCAGGCTGTTTTACGACGTCTCGAATACCGAATATCCCTCACTATTTGAAACTTACAAACAACCACAAACAATTGTATAATACTGCCACTATAAATGAAATATATGATTACTGATTTTACTTAAATGTATGTAAATTCGATGTAAAATAAATCATATTTCTGTCCCTATAATTATCAAGACGAATTCGAATGCGATGGCAAGTTGAATAATAAATGAAGGTCCTAATGTAATAAATTATGATCCGACCCCTATTATCAACCTTCATAATATGTGCCAGCCTTTTTAGGAGGGTCATATCTACGGAGACGACTAATACAGACGACATTTACAATAATTTGTGTCCAAGATAAGGCCCCGTACAGATAAGAGGATTTGAAAGTATCTTTTGATATTTTTAGCCGCATTATATCTCTGCGCAAAAATCAAACGTTTTTATATACAAGTGACGAAGTATCATTAAAAAATTATCATCGAAGTACCGATATATTCTTTAGTGTGGGTTAGGGTTGCCTACGAGAAAAGCATCTGTACTACGAAATATTTTTTTGTTTCTTTTATCATGTTAGGATACATCCAACAAACTGGCGACCATCCTAATGTTATGGTATTTAATTAGTTGCCATAGATGTTACTGGTGGGTTGCTCCCTTATAGGTGCGATTTAATTTTTTTTGAAAAATACTGTACTCAGTAGAAATAGGTAAATAAATGGGATTAATCTTTGGTGTTAATTGTAAAAATCTACCACCTTGCATTTTCCATTTGGTAGGCACTCGACATTATATTTTTCGCATAGATTTTTCATCAAATTTGAAATTGTAATATTTCTAAAAGTGGATGTCAGGATGTGAAAACCTTATCGCCTGCTGATAGCAATTTTAGTTATTTGATTATTCCACTCATGCAGTCAGTAAAAGTAGTAGAATGCAAGGCAGTAGCTCTCTCAGATAGTTTTCTACGCCTTAGTAATTGTTCCTACTGCTATAGCATCAGTGCCAGCCATTGTCATATTACATGTTAGTGGGTTGGGTAACCGGTTGATTTACTAACGCGTTCTTGCAATCAACCCTTCAACTATAGCAATTACCGTCAACATTTATGGACTTGATTGAACTTTTTAGAGGCGATGGTTATCTCTTAGCATCAGGAAAACCATTTTCTTCTTTATTAGATATTATAAAATGAAGTCGCTTCCTGCTGTTTGTTGTTGTGTATAATTTGATATTTAAAACTAAGCAACAGATTTTGATGCAGTTTCTTTGAAAAGATAGTGATTCAAGGACAAGGTTTACATATTGTATAATAATATAGAAGTTTGTTCAACTGTGCGAATTTTTGGCGGGCTGTTAATCTTATCCTATAAATGTTATGTTAATATTTGTAACTCTTTCACGCACAAAGTGCTGAGCTTATTTTTATATTTTTTAAATATTGGCACACACATAAAGGGTAACTTTAACACATAGGATAGCTTTTATCCCGAAAAAGGTTCCGATGGGACAGTCAACTACGCGGACAACGCTGCGGGCAACATCTAATCTATCATGAAACGATAATAATTGCACTTACGAAATAAATCAATTTCTAAGGTTGTCGTCACTGGTGACGTCAGGTGGGTATTAGTAGCTCTACATGATAGAGCATTGGCATTGTTCCTAGTGAGAGGGAGGTATAGTTCATTCTCTTTCACTCCGGGGATATCACTGGCTCCGTCAGAAGCATCCACTAAGTCTTCTCCAGAATACCAACTTATTTTCGGTGGAGGACGACCTAGAACAGAAAAAAAACCAAAGTAATTTTTGAGAGTATTAAATACATGCATACACTTTTTGAATAACCCTTGTACATATCAACATAATAGATCATTCATTTATTCATTTATATGAAAATAAACTATTATTTTCATATATCGCTGTTACGTGGTAACGTTAGTGTCTTCGGCTAGTCGTGGGTGCCCTTGTTGTGCCTCTGCCTGTCTCTTCAGGAATATGGGTGTGGACATAACAGTTTTATGCCTGGTGCTACAGGGGACTTTTATTAGTTATATGAAAATGCGTTAGCAATAAAATTTAAAAAATTGCATTTTAATACTACCGGTTTTTTTCTTTATATGATCCTTCTGACAATAACCAATTGAACAAAAAATGAATTAGCAAAATTAGTCCATCCGTTCAAGTGTAATGCGTTTACAATGCGAAATGGAGATTCATTTATCTCACTGTATATAAATTTCGTGTCACGTTGTTTGTCCGCGATGGACTCCTAAACTACTTAACCGATTTCAATCAAATTTACACACCGTGTGCAGTTTGACCTAACATGAAAGATAAGATAGCTTACATCATCTCAATTTATCGTAACAATTAGTATATTTGTGTATGTGTACATACACATATAGATTATTTACATAGTATATCAAATGACCGGAACATGACACCGCCATTTTGGCGGAAGGAATGTTTTTGATCGCCTGACCTTTGACGGTAGATCTCTATTCGGACAAGTTTCTTAAGATGATTAAGATCTATGAGTAACAAATTAAAACATATAATATTAACATGTTCGTTTGATTAAATGTTAATCACTTGTTTATGAATAATTTCATTCAATTTGTTCACAAAAGCAAAACCGCTTAGTCTTTAGAAATGTGCGATTCAACGAAAAGGTAGACGTCATTAAAGTTGTATGTACGCCACGTTCTCACAATTTAGAACGTTGGATTTGGCGAATGGTATGTGAAGCATTTCTTCAGTGCTCTCTGAAAGACTTTGTTCAACTGTACATTTCATAAACATTAAAAATTAGGCCAGAACATTCTTTTACTGTTTGGTTTTCAAATAGGATTTAAACTTTCTTCAAGACTTTAATTTAAGCCAAGCGAAACTGTAACAACTGACTTTGATTTCATTAAGTACCTACGTACAAAAAAGACGACGGGTTGCACTCCGGGAGTGCCGGCAGAAGTCAAAACTTGAATATTAACGTTGTGCATTTTTTATATTTTGGAATGGTATTATCAGTATGAAAGTACTATTATGTATGTAGCAGATAACAATATTCATTTATTGCGCTGTCGTACACAAACATGACAACACGAACATTCGTGCAAGCGCCCTGTGCCGTCTTACGAATTTTTGATCAGATCACGTGTCGTGATGTGAGTTTAGAAGTTTTGTACCCATTCCAAAAAAAAACATTTCAAACTGAAAAAACTGACTTCGATTTCATTAAGTACGTACACGAAAATCTGGTATTTTCGCTCGCTTTCTCTTGCATGCATCATCAGATCCAGACTTGGTAGTAATAAGACGAAAAAGAATTAAGCTCTTAAAAATATTAAATTGGTTCAAAAATGAAGCAGGAATCGATTTATGTATAAATAACATATAGGAGTCGGATATATAACGGGTTTTTAAGTCGGTTACACCAAATGTAATAAAAAAATGAATGTTTTTCTTTTGGTCATTGCGTCATACGTCAACGAATGAAACAATTATTTCGCTAGTTATTTTTTTGTTTTATTGTTGTCAGGAGAAGGTTCTTATGATAGATAAAAGATGTTAGTTTATTTTAATGACAGACATTATCCTGAGGAGTTTTGGCGCCATCGAGAGAAAATATGGTCTAACTTTTTTCATAATTGTTGAACTTCGTGTCTATAACGAGTGAAATTAGTTAATTTTGGTGGCATTTTGTACAATTTAGTTCAGTGAAAGTGCACAAATCAAATAATCATGAAGAAATTAGCGTATCGTGTATTTTCTCGCTGCCGCCAAATCCCATTTCATGAGCTTGAGTAATGAGGCCACCGCTTTACCCAAGAGCCTGACATGACTTACTGACGACTTATGACTGACGACTAATAATTATAATTGATTAAAATTGATAATAAACAATTTGATGCAAATTTCTACTTAACTAATGGCAAAATACTAACGAGAAGGCTAAAACCTAAAGAAAGAAAGAAATTGTCCTGTCTAAATAATGAGTGAAACTCGGCCTCCTCTTTAGGGATATCTTTTGGTTTGGAGTTCAACTCCATGTAAACTATCTACATACATATTATCAAGCCAAATCCTTTGCTTAGTAGGCTGGCAAAATCGATTATGACTTTCTGCAGACCCGCTTAGCTTCCTCCACATTAATTAGGTACTTGTTTAACATAAACAGACCGGTTTTAAAGTCGTGTCAAAAGTTGTGTTTAAAGAAACCTTACCTCCAATAACAAGACAGCTCAGCACCAGCGTATCACCTTCGTGGTATGGACCAATTTTACTTTCCACTTTGTTACCGAATTCATCCAGGAAAAATGGTTGACTTGGTAGCACTGTAAAAATTAGGTAAGATTTAAAAAACACTTTAATAAAATAATTAATAAAAATTTCCCTGGACTAATCAATGTGTTATGAGTGCTAGTGAAGGATATTAATAATTAAAATTTGACCTACAATTTCGAAAAGGTTTTAAATTTTTTTGTGCGATTTTCTGTCGGTCTGCATCCCGACCGCGATTAAGGCCAAATCTACTGAACCGATCGTAACGAAATTTGGCTGGTAGGCACTTTAGGTATGTTCCGAAGAAGGTTATAGTATACTTTTATCCTGCCTGCTTAAGGGGTTTCCGAGGAAAACGGGTAAAAGTAAAAATATAAATTGGCTATAATCCATTATCATGTAGTCCGATTTTACTATTACTTTTTTCTAGCATGTGCTTATAACTTGTCTTGTAATTGTTTTCAAGTCATAAGTTTTGTAATTTTTAAAACACAGACGTCATAACAACAAACAGTATAGAGGGACCAAAACTAAAAATCCAAAATATAGAGAAACTATAAAATGTAACGTATATTTTTTTATGATATAGGAAGGCAAACAAGCGGACGGATTTCCTAATGGTAAGAAGTTCACGCCGCCTAGAGACACCAAAGGTGGTAATGGTGCGTTGCCAACCTGAGGTCAGGATGTTAGGCCTCGAGCAAAATTAAGTTTACCGGCTACCTTACCCTCCGAACCGGAACACGTCATGACGTTATGGCGGCAGGAATAGGTAAGGCGGTGGTACCAATCCGGGTGAGTCTATGCTCGCCTTTTACCAGCTGCCTGGCAAGAAAGGCAGATGGTCTATTCTGCAAAGGAGCCCGGACCAACACGGGGTATATGTCTTTATACATATTACATACGAGTATTTTCACGCCAAGTCCCCAAGCAGGTAATGAAGAGAGTATCGACTGCTAAGTGAACGACGTTCACTGATACGAATTTAATAACCACTCAAATGAAATCGAAAATAATCACACATGTTCCCTTCAGTAATCGAACTACAGCGAGCCAGTGGAATTATAGTGTACGCTAACTCCTCAGCCAACAAGGGATAAAAGTCCAAAGAAAATATTTATTCGATCTATAAAATTTAAAAGTATATGCTACAAAATTATAAGATATCTTACACTTGCTTTTGTATGAAGGCAGCATTGACATTCATAAAATTTTAGCATAAACACTTAAAAGATATTTGGGAAGAACCGCGTTCTAAATTCTAATATATAGCACAAACACAAACGAAACATACTTAAATAGCATTTTGTTCTGAATTTAAACACTTTTTCCGCGCTTAAATTTGACGTTGAAATTTAGAGATTTTTGAAATAACTCTTTGCATGTATAGTGGAAATGTATCGCAAGAGATCATCCATCAGTGCTACTTGCCATATCTTGTATCTGTGGGCGTGTAGGTAGGAAAGTTTAAAAGAAAACGCTTGATTTGTACAAATGGTAACATTGTGTAAATAATCCCATAAATTGTATGACAAGTATTCTCACAATAAATTTACAATGAATCGATATTTTAATAATGTTACTTAGTTAAAATTCAAAAGACGTATGGCGATTTGTAGCAGACGTAGTGCGCTGACAGTTTCTCGTTCCAAGGTAAGGTTCAAGATGGATGCCTCGCTAAAGACACGACACTCCGCCTGAGTGACAACCAAACGTCACTCAATTATATGCCGTTGCCAGGGCTTAAAGCGATGTCACATTATACTTATCAAAAAGTGCAAGCTCACAATAAATTCATTAACTACTGATGAATGATTTTTTTTTTATGTATTGGTCTGGGTCTATAATAGACTATGTACCTACCATGGAGCTTTTAAGAGGCGAGGTAAGGTCGTATGAGACATGACCAATAAGAACGCTGGTGGTAGTAAGGGGGTGCCTTATCTATTCTAGCCACCATAATCTAGCAACCCAAAAACAGGACATGGATGCACCTACAATGGTGTCTATAGGCCATGGTTGTCTCTTACTTCCAGGAGGGCCGTGTGTGTGTTTGCTATCTTATCATATAAAAAAACTTACCTATCACCGTTAAATTGACGCCAAGGTTTCTTGTTGGTGCCTCTAGGAAATCCACTCGACAGTGGTAAAGTGCTTGGTCATCCCCTCTCAATTCGGTGACAATCAGTGCGTTTGGCTGACTGTCGCGGTTTGCCTTGAGTCTGTTGCTGGTGTTAAAAGAACCTGACCATTCGGAGCCTGAACGCGCGTCGTAACTGTAATAAAAGAAATAAAAAAAGACATGAAATACTGTTAAATGTGGCCCTCTTAAATGAGCTCAGACTTTAGAGTCGCTTAACGTGCTATGGAGAGAGCTATGCTCCGTGTTTCTCTGCGAAATATGATCCGTAATTCGGTGATCCGCAAGAGAACGATATAGTTCAGAGAGTTAGCAAGCTGAAGTGGCAATGGGCAGGCCACGTTGCCTGCGAGCAACCGTTGGAGAAGAAAGGTTTTGGAGTGACGGCCCCGCACCGGAGGACTTAGTGTTGGACGACCTCCCACCCGGTGGACTGACGATCTGGTCAAAGTCGAGGGTAGCCGCTGGATGCAAGCGGATGGTGACCGTGACTTGTGGCGCTCTTTTGGGGCGGCCTATGTCCAGCAGTGGATGTCCTCCAGCTGATGATGATGATGACGAAATGCTGTGTGCCTATTCACTTTTGTAACATGACATATACAGGGTGCCAGTTTATCTTTGACGAAGGTGTGATATAAGATGATAAAACAGGGTGCCAATTTGTCTTTGTCCTACCTACTTACAAACTAACACATACATATGTTCACGCCCAGTACTTACGGGGTGGGCAGAGAGTATCTAGTGCCAAACCTCATAAACCGAATAAACCTCTCTGGCTTCCTACACATTCTTAACCCCTTTTCATACAAACACGTTAGAGACTTGACACCATCCTAGGATAATATTCGAACGATCTGATCGTGGAATGTCAACCTTAGTCTCCCCGAGTACCTACACATTTTCGACTTTGTCGAATCTGAATTATAAGATGTTATCCATGTAGGATAACCTTGCATACGTAGCTTCAAAGCCTAGATATAATATAGCAACTCACCAGCATGTCTATGGTATCCATAGCAGGAAATTGTCTATTATTTTCAGAAACCCTTTCTACCTTCTTGTTCAATAACTTACGTAAAAAAAATTAAATAAGTTGTCTATGACAATCAGAGAAACTTCCTTCTTTCTTGTTCAATTTATTACATAAAAATGTCAAATAATCCTATAATAATTAATTAAGCATGTTACAACAAAATTTGCTCAGCAGAAATAAACTAATGGACGAAATTTTACTGCTTAATTTAATATTGTACTTTTATTATTTATAAAAACTGTGTAAAAGGCAACCGTAGTCATTAATTTTAATAAAGGACCGCATAACGAAGTTAATATAATTTTAAATCTCAAATTACTAAATGAGACTTTGGGGAAAACAGTGTAATTCGGAATGATAACTCGCTTATACAGGATGAAATTAATTTGTTAGTTCGTAAAGAAAAAAATATATTCACACCCACATTCCCGACGAAGTAGCCAGAAACACAACCAACGCACCCAAGACTAGATGAAGACACTCACAAGAAGTCCCACAGTGTGATAGGTGGCACGCCATCGCCAACGGACATGTCCCCAATCCAAACCTGGCTAACATTATTTTTATTATAAAATTGAAAATACACATTTCCTAATTTTCTTGTTGTCCGACTAAGGAATCGAACCCGGGTCCTAAGTTTACGGAATATTCGAACTTTCAAATGGATAACGGCAGATACGAACACTGACAACTTGGTAAGATAGTGGTACTAATACTGGTGATTTGTCTCAAAACTCTTCCTCCTAACTTGCAGTACCTGTGCTAGTGACAACGGAACTGATGGTCGCATGTTACAAGTTGTTTGCAGTTAGTCTTAATTCTTTTAAGGATCCCAGGGTCACTATAAATATTTTTTACCATGCTTCCATAGGTAATTGAATACCACATTTCAAGATGACGATATAAAATTAGACGTATGTAATTAAAAAATAAGTCAAATGTACACCAAATGTAATGAGGCTTAGATGTAACGACTGTCCACATTCTAAAGGAACAGTCCCACAGTCTGTTTTCTCACAAATCGTACCGTATTAGGCCAGCCAGGTCAGATAAAGACGAAAACCAAGCTCAGTCTGTCGCTCGTGGGTCCATGAAACCCCTTAAGCAAGATTACAAGGACACATTTAACGTCAATGATAAGAACTGGTGTTTTGGCCTTTAAGGCCCCATACTCAGTCAGCCAGAAGAGCCAATCACCGCGCTCCCCCGTTCCATGATTACTATGAATCTCTAAAGTAAACGTCTTAAGCGACAAATCACTATTTTTGACACTATAAAAGTAATTTGAAAAAAAGTATAAAAACTGAAACACTTATCTTTTAGGTATAGTACTTATCTACGTTTATGTTAAATCTGGTGTCGATATTTTCACAATTGAAGTAGACAATTGGGTTTTGCTTACAAAAAAGGGTTAACTTTTTGATTTTTTTCTATCGAGCAAAGTGAAATGAATCGTGTTTTGGAAACACTAGTCTAGTAAAGCATATTCATGTTAATCTTGTGTATTTTTGTCAGTAAGATCCATGATTTCTTTGTATGAAAAAAAAACAGTAAACTGCTGACGTTGTTTAGCGTATATGGCCCCTTAACTAAAAAAACGACGGGTTGCACTCTGGGAGTGCCGGCAGAAGTGGAAACTTGAATATTAACGTTGTGCATTTTTGTTGTTTTGAAATGGTTAGGGAATAATTTTGCACGAATTACTTTAATTATCAGTAGGAAAGTACTATCACTTATATGGTAGAATAAAATATATTTATTTATTGCGTTATCCTACACAAACATGACAACACGAACATTCGCGCAAGCGCCCTGCGGCGTCTAAACGAAACATACATTTTCGCCGCGCCGTAGAAAGAGAGGGGGATACTTTCTCTCCTATGCCGGCTGTTTACTCTCCATCCGTCTTACGAATTTTCGTTCAAGTCACGTGTCCTGATGCGAGTTTAGAAGATTTTACCCATTCCAAAAAATGTGCGCAACTCCGCTAAAATAGCTTTCACTTCAAAAATACATCAGTTAATGGCAATTTAGTATGGGTTTATTTTTTTACAAATCAAGGGCCCTGAAGTAAAATTATTAATTTTCCGCTTTGAAACAGTCATGAAAATTTCACCCTGTATATATTCCGTCTCGTAACTCAATACCCGAGTTGCCTCTGGATATGTTAGAGCTGTCAAAATAGTTGAGAGCTTTTGAATTAGTTTATAGGTATGAACCGTGAAGCTATATTGGAGGTTCCTCAAACAAAGATAAGTAGGGTTACTCTTGAAGCTCGATTGCTGCAATATTGGAAATTGGAATCGAGTATGTCATTTTAGGTACTCTTGAACGCAATATTGACGAATTATTAACATTTAGTTAATTTTTAGTTAGGTCTCGAGCAAAAGGAAGTTTACTGGCTACCTTACCCTCCTAACTGGAACGCGAGGATTTGAGTCAAAATGCAAGAGTCGCTTTGCATAATTCTGTGCTTATCTCAACGTTGTTATGGAAGCGGATATTGGGCAATTCAGACGAAACATGAGAGTAGGATTATTGCGGTCGAAATAAGAGCGCTAAAAAAATCTGTTATGTTACGCTCGCTGACCGCATACGTAACAGGGAGATCTGAGAAAATGTGGGATTGAAAGATAGTGTTGGTGTTAAAATGCAAAAGGACATGCAGCTCCGCTAGTTCGATCATCTGGAAAGAATTACATACGAAAGATTGATAAAGCAGATATATAATGCGAATGTGGATGGATGTAGATAGCCGGGGAGACCTAGCTTGACATTCCACGATCAAATCGCTCAGATGCTATCCGAAAGTGGTGCCAAGAGACTTCGAAAGCGGTGTGTTTGTACGAAATGGGTAATGAATGTGGAGGAAGCCAGTAGGATTCAATACTCTCTGCCTACTACGTAAGGGACTTGGCGTGAAGATATGTATGTATGGTAAAATGTAAGCTTAAAAGCTTAGAGTCTGTATTCCAATCACTGGTGAAAATTCAAAAATAGCGCCTGTAGGTTAGTTTATTTCGAGATCAGTCACCGACCAACGCTTTCATCTATAAACAGGCAACATTCGTTTCTAGTTTGAGGTTTGTGCAATGTACGGATGCATATTTTAGTAACATTAGTTTCCGAAAATAACTCTAAAATGTAGAAAGACAAGATACCCGATAGTGAGAATTACAGGTTATCTATAAACATGATGTCAACAAGATTTTTTATGATGTTGGAAGGCAAACAAGCATACGGATTTCCTGATGGTAAGAAATTCACGGCGCTTAGAGACACCAAAGATGATAATGGTGCGTTGCCAACCTGAGGCCGGGATGTTAGGCCTTTACCGGCTACCTTACCCTCCAAACCGGAACACGTCATGACGTTATGACAGCAGGAATAGGTAAGGCGGTGGTGCCAATCCGGGTGAGTCGCTGCGAAACTCTACCTCTATTTTAGTAAGTTAAGTTTCCGAAGGATTCAAATGTTGCTGTATTTCGCGAAAATTTAGTATAACAAAAACAGCTTTAATGCAGGTGAATATACATATCATTATTAAAGTTTTTGTGTTACTCTTCACGCGAAAACTACTTTACCAATCATAATTAAACTTTGTACACACATTTTTGGGAAAATCAAAAGTAAAAAAGAATATTTTTTATAACTTAATGCGAGTGAAGCTATATTTTTTGTTCCAAGCGCAGTAAGGCTTATGTATGCGCAAAAGTTGCTCCGGCAAACTTCGTTCAACTGGATCAGTTTTGTAAAGGAAAATTAAAACATTGTTTTTCCTAATTTCCTCACAGTCAAATGGGATAAAAAGTATCCTAAACCCGCCTCTTGGTTCTACTTCCTACCTCCCTGTTAATTTTTAGCCAAATCGGTTAGCCGTTCTTGAGTTATAAATAGTGTAACTAAAAAGTGTGTGTATATAGATTTATCTTCAATATGTCTCACTAACCTGTATATTGGCACATTGTCCTTGTACCAAACAAGTAACATCAGCTCGTCGTTGATGTCAGATGAAGAATCACAGTATAGAGTTGTGTTCCCCCCTTCCAGAGCTTCTTGTGCTATCACTGGACCTGGAATTAATAAATCTGTTACATCATTACCACAGCTACTAGTACATACTGCTTTAAAACTATGAAACCTAAAAAAAATGTATCTACACTCCCATATCCCCGAAGAGGTAGGCAGAGGCATAACCAGGGCACCCACCACTAGCCGAAGACACTAAGTCCCACAATGTGATAGCTGACAAACCTATCGCCAACCGGGTTTTTTTTAATTTTTTAATTGTAAAAACCCAATTTCCTATTTTTGTTGCTCGACCCGGGATTCAAACCCAGTACCTCAGGCAGTCAAGTCCTGCAACTGAACCGCAAGACCACAGACGCGACTACAATATTATACAATACAAAATCTGTGGACAAATAATGCAAATTGAACTAGCCCCCAAGTACGTAAAATGTATTATGATTGTGTAATAGCTATTTATACAATACTAGCAGTTTCACGCAGCTTCGCCTGCGTAACTTGGATTCTACTATACCGATTTGGATGAAACAAAGCCTATGTCACTCGTGGATAATGTAGCTTTCGAATGGTGAAAGAATTTTTAAAATCGGTTTAATAGTTTCTGAGCCTATTCATTACAACCAAACAAACAAACAAAGTTTTCCTCTTTATGATATTAGTATGAAAAATGCAAATGATGCATAAAGCAGATCATATGTTACAAATATGAATATTAAAAAGTATTAGCAAGAGAAAAAGACAGAATGTTAAATATTAAAAAAAATCTTACACGTTGTCAAAATTCTAGATATGTTTAAAACCTACTATAGGCTTGAAAGAATCGGAACAACATCTTTCGCCTTCTGATTTTCAAAACAACAGTTTTTTTATTTTTGTACCTAGTAAATTCGAGAAGTTGTATACACTGCTTGTATTACAACTTATTCGAAATGTTTTCTTCTGTTACATATTTTGAAATTTAATTTCCATCATTTAAATATAATACATTTTCAATGGCAATATTTTAATATGATTCAGAAATAAATAAATAATATTCCTGGACAAGTTACACAAATTGAATCTAACCCCAAAGTAAGCCAATTATATGCTTGTAACATGAATGTTAGTCAACGATTTCAATACATAAAAATACATAGATAGATACCAGAATAAATTTAATAAACACCCAAACCCGGAAATGCAGACATCTAAATGTTCATCACACAAATGCCTGTCCCCGTCGGAAATCGAACCCGAGCCTCGCGGTTTATCGGTGTAGTTAGGCGTGTACGCTAGCCACTCGACCAATTGTGAAAACGTATACATCACCAATAAAGAATGGCATTTTTTATGCAGATGAGATACATACATAACAAAGTTGTGTTTCAAAGAATTTCGTAAAAGGCTACAATCAGAGAGCGCTGTAATAAATAAATCTACGAAAAAAGCAACGCTCCCTAGAACACATTGATTTGCCTGAATTGAGAATGAAGTTTACAAATTGCAATAAAATCAACAAAACTCTTTTCAATTCACACATTTTACACTGGGTATTGAAATGCACTTTATTTGTCTATACAAGCAATACTTCAGTTATATCTAAATATATAACTAAATCTTTTTATTACTGCCACCATAACGTCCAATGCTTGCCGTTGACGTATTCCGGTTCGGAGGGTAAGATAGCCGGTAAACTTACTTTTGCTAAGCCTAATTAATATCCCGGCCTTATGTTGCCAACGCACCATTACCACCTTTGGTGTCTCCAGGCGGCGTGAATTTCTTACCATCGGGAAATCCATCTGTTTGTTTGCCTTCCATTATCATAAAATAATAAAATAAACATGACACACTTTATAAATACAATGTATACAATAGATAAGTACCCCAAAACGAGGATAATTGAATTTTTTATTGGTTTTTCAGTCGCTTTTAACTTAAAAACTATCAAACATTTTTAACCAAATTTTATGTAAGTAGTAGTAGTAGTTTTTAGACCAGTCAGTTTAGAATAGATTTTACTGTAGTAATATCTTTAATTCCTTTCACAAACCACGAAAAGTTACTTCAACGTGTCTATAAAGTAACGAATAACAGATATTAGCTAATAGTTTAAGCAGGCAATCTTTTAGGAGGGCTTAAACATAGATGGCGCTGTACATACTAAATAAATTAATCGAGAAAAACTGCGTGTAGTAGTAAGTAAACTCTATTTTATCTAAATTAGAAGTGAAGTTTACAAATTGCGACCAAATAAACAAAATACTTTGGACGATACCGTTCTAAAGTTTTCCGCTATTGGAACGCGCGGCGGATCGGTTAAAGCGATTGGTTTAATCAGTAAATTCCTTTAAAATTTACAGCGGCAAAGCGGTGTAAGTTTAAAGGAGTTCTAGTTTCGTATTTTCCTGAATCGAACGTCTAATTAAATAAAAATATTTGCTGTAATAGGTTTGGTCATTAGGATTTCTTTAAAATTAGCTAATTTATTATGGAGACGGTTTTAATTAAAGTTGATGATGTGTAAATAAGAAGTAAATTCTTTTAATCCTTACAAACGTTTTATATAAGGAAAAAAGTTTCTTTTTCATCCGGGAGACGGCATGAGACGGTCATTAGTTCCTTGTTAGGGTTCCGTAGCCCAATGACAAAAACGGAACCCTTTTTTATATCGTTATCTTTATAGATCCCATATATGTCCGTCTACACGTTCGTCCGTATGTCACAGATATATAACTTCAAAGTAGGTAGAAAGAAGTATGTCTTCCACTCTCAACTTTAAAATAAGAGAGTGTGTGATATAAGACTACAGTACATTCAATAGATCTTGATGAACACTTTCAAAGAAAATTAGTTTGAACGACATGCATTTAGAATATTCAAAAGCCGCAAAACAAAACTTTGTCATTTATACAACTTCAAACTCTGCTGTCTATAATACTTCGTTCGAATTAATTTTCGTTAAATGTTTTAATTACGTTTCTTGTGTACCCTCTGCTAGTAAAGAAATATATACCTTTAAAACTATTTACTTAAAGCAGACCCACCGCTGTATATTAGGTTGCCCGCATGCAGTCAAGATAATACCGCCCCTCAACTATAATATGTCATAGCAGTTTTTTTTTAATTATCTTGAGATAATTAAAAATAGAAAGTCTTTTTAATATAGTCCCTTTTACTCAATTCACTGTAGAAATTTCACAACATAACTAATTACTTTTAAAAAAGAACGGGTGACAGTTTTTTTTTAATATTTGCTATTATAAATCATTTTTTAAATATTTAACCACCATATTATTAAACCTATCATGGGTATAGAAAAAAAATCCCAGAAAAAACTATTATAAAAATAAAATATAAAAAGATATTTCACAACATATCGAATTCCTACAGTTTTTTTTCAATAAATGTTTGCCATTTAAATTATTTATCCACCACATTATTTGACCTAAACCTATCGTAGGTATAGAAAAAAATCCTAGAAAAACAATTGACAAATTAGTCGTCAATACTGTAAAAGACCTCTTTCTAATATTGTTGCTTTTGAATAATGTGAGTAGGTGTTTCCTTTTATAAAATGTAATGCTTTGTTACCAAAATGTCTGTCGTTACTATCAGAAAGGCGAGGAAAAAATGATACTTTTATATCCACAAACAAGTAAGAGGTGTTATGTTTAAATATCGTTTAACGCAGGAAAATATGTGATTAATGTACGCAACAAAACTAGGTAATGACTGTTGTGTTCCCTACATTAATTAATATAATCTGAAGACCGGTAGTTATGAAACCACGTTCACGAAATGTAGCTCCATATATTTTGTGGCGAACAAAATTGGTAATGATTTAAGATAAGAGTTAAGTATCTTACTCGTACTTTAGTATCTTAAATACTCTCTGTGTTAAATCGCCTCTGTAGTCTAGCGATCCAAGTGTTGGACTTGACTGCATGAGGTCTCGGGTTCGAATCCCGGGTCGGCCAACAAAAAGAAAAATTGGATTTTTCCAATTTTCTAATAAAAAAAAATGTTAGTCGGGGTTGGAAATGTGCCCGGTTGGCGATAGGCTTGCCATCTATCACATTGTGGAACTTAGTGTCTTCGGCTAGTCGTGGGTGCCCTGGTTGTGCCTCTGCCTACCTCTTCGCGGACATGGGCGTGAAGATACTTTTTTTTAGTATCATTAATTAATGAGTGAAGAAGCCTATAAGTCTTAGATAATTTAGTTAGTACAAAGAAATGAAATGAATTGATATCAAATGAAATGTAAATGAATTTATTTGTTAGTTAAATGTTTTGACAAGATATCGTTACGAAATGACGAAATCGGTACGAAATCAAAGCCAATGGGTCTGAGTATTCAAATGAATCAGGAATAGCGGAGGCATATGACGGCATTAAAGAAGAATGAGCGATTAGAAGTATAAAATATGGAGAGCCTGCGGGATAAGATATGGTCCTGTCGTCCGGAACTTTTTCTGGGCCCTTTGTAACAATTTTAGAAGACCGGCAGATTACCCGAAGATTGGCGGCATACGTATGGAGTGCACCAGTTACAGGGTCATCAGTTTGATCAGTTTAGCATAAAATATGGTAATGGCATAATAGTTGAAAGGAGAATGTATGGGTATGGGTGAACAAGTAGTGAACTGCTATGATGTAGTGCTGGAACAAGTGAATGAAATTATTTATTTTGGTTGTGATTTTAGCAGGGATGGAAAGTACACTGCGGATGTGGAAAGGAGAGTGTGTGCAGGGAATAGTGTGAATGGAGCGCTGGGTAAGCTATTTCAAAGTAAGGTTTTGAGTCAAGGTGCTAGACTCGCTTTATATAATTCTGTGCTTATCAACAACTTATCTGTATGGAAGCGAGTGCTGCGTATGTCAGAAAAAGTATGAGAATGAGAAAATCCAAGGGTAGTGTCAAGAGTCTTTAAACAATCGTGTTTGTATGAAAAGGGTAATAAATGTGGAGGAAAAAAGAAATTTCTGCAAAAATCTTGAGATTTGGCACTTGATACTCTCCGCCCACGACGTATGGGACTTGGCGTGAAGATACATACGCATATATCTAAGTAAGTAAGTATCTTCACGCCCATATCCCCGAAGGGGTGGGCAGAGGCATAACCAGGAAACCCACGGTTGGCCGAAGTCCTACAATGTGATAGGTGGCAAGCCCATCGCCAACCAGGCACTTATCCAATCCCGAGCAACTTTTCTTATATTAGAAAATTTGGAAACACCACATTTATTTTTGTTGTCCGACCCAGGATTCGAACCTGGGACCTCATGAATTCAAGACCAACACTTGGACATCTAAACAACAGAGGCGCATATATCTACATATATAATAATAATTATCTTGGCAATATACGGGCTTTTCTCTCTCGTCTTTCCTTTGTAGGGAGTTCCGTTTTTTGCCCTTCGGCTTATGGAACCCTAAAAGTAACTCTATATAAATACGTCAACTTCAGATACCAATACACTTTCAAACAAAAGCTGCCTAATTAATTTATCCCTAATTAATGTTCTTTATCATCAAAAAGCCCTTTCTTATTTCCTTCAATATTGAAAGGTAGCTAAGCTAAGTAAATCATATTATGTATTTTTACTGTTTAACTAATTACCAATTCTTGTAATGTTCCGACCTCTTATTTATTATGTAAAATCAGGGCCTTCTTTGTTCTAATTACTGTGTAATTAGGGTTGTGCCAACATTATTTAATTATGGTAACACTGAATGATAAAATTCATCATTAAAAATTTCTTGGCAGCTAATTCTTATTACACTTTTTGAATATAATGTAGTATACTTATACTTTGTATAATTTCTCAATCAATCGCACCTGTGGTCTAGTGGTCCTACATCGGACTTGAATGCTTAAAGTCCCGGATTCGGACCCTACGTCGAAATACAAAAAAAAAAAGAAAAGTTTCATTTTCTAATAAAAATAAAGTTACCCCGGATTGAATACGTGCATATAGCTTGTAGGTGAAATCACATTGTGGGACTTAGTGTCTTCGGCTAGTCCTGGGTGCCTTGATTGTGTCTCTGCATAAGTCTTTGGGGCTATGGACCATGAACACACTTTTTGCAGAATTTATAATAACAATATTTTTGGGTAATAGATTAATTAGTCACCTGTGACACCCACCACTCTCCCATTTACGCATAGGTACCTGTTGGTGATCCGTTCTCAAAGGACCACCTATAAATATATATAACGGACCCCCGCTGGCTGCGAAGATCCACTAAAGATGTAGCTGACGATCCTTAAAAGGACCTAAGATGTTAATGATCCTTACAAGGACCAAAGATGTTACCGTCGTAGGTTTCCAACGTAACCGTGACTAACAGGCAGTTGGTCGCGGCTGCGATGGCCTGGCGGGGATGTTATAGCTACTAGGGGACTGTCCCTACGTCCCTACGAGAGATTAATAAAACCGTCGATTTAAATCGCAAACGAAAATAATACACACTTTAATCAATAAAATCTGTCTCATCTGAGTTACAATAATCGTGGATTGTAAACACTAAATAGGTTCTGATTCTCCCGTATCGCAGAAAGCTGGAAATATTCTTGCAGTATTTCTTCCAGTATTTTTGCAGAGCTTCTTCTTGCAGAGGTTCTTTTAGAGTTTCTTCTTTCTTCTTTTTTCTCGTAGTGGAGATCAGACCCGGAATGCTGGTGGTCCAAATTGGCCGTCCTTTTATATGATTCGTGGCGGAAACACCGATTAATCACGTGCGAGCGTAGGATTCGTCCAATCACGGCTTTAGCATTCGAACCAATCGCATTTCATACAAAAACGGTTCGGTCTTGACATTTTGAAAGTGTTCCTTATAGAGGTGACTCGTGCGAGACTAGCCCGGAACGACACTCGTTGCTTTTTTGTATGAAATACTTTTCATGTTTTATGCTTCTTATTTTCTGCATATTATTATGTTATATGTTGTTATGTTATACGTTTACAGGTCGTCGTGCGTCCTTAACAGTACCAGTGTACCTACTTTACAGTATACACGTAATACACATAAAACACTTCTAGAATTGGATATTCAGTTAACTGTTACGTTAGAAAAAAATTCTCCAGATTTTTGTTTGTCTAGTTTATTTACTGTCAGAATGCGTGACAGAGCAGACATCATTATCCATTTTTTATAGAAGAGAAGGCAAACGAGCAAGTGGGTCACCTGATGGAAAGTGATCACCTCCGCCCGCGGACATCCGGAACACCAGGAGTATCACAGATGCGTTGCCGACCTTTAAGGAATGAGTACGCTCGTTTCTTATATGTTCCTAAGTCATAATCGTTTGGGAATACCGCCCTCGATAACTGATTCCACAAAGGTGTTATACGGGGTAAGAAATGTCTTCGGAATCGCACAGTTGTAGATCGCCACGCATCGAGATGATGGGCATGATACCTTAAGCTTTGACGCGATGTCCGAAGGTGGAAATGGTCAATGCAATATGACAGTATTTCTATAAAAAAAAGAGTATTGCGCTTGTCATCATTCAATTGGTTATCTGATATGTACGTATACAGATTGTCATTCTCAAACAATTACACTGACAGACAGAGAAAATTTCGACAGTCGCACTAACACACATAAATAAACCTTTACTCAGAGATATAAACAAATTAAATAATGATGCACTTAATTTCCGTTTAGACAATCTTAAAATTTAAATTTAAGTGAATTGCTTATGGTATTCTATTATAACTTTACTTTCTTTACTTTAATAATAATATTATAATCTGTTACGGTCTCCAATCGCCTAAATAATTTACGCGGCAGAACGAAAAAGCTTTAAAAATAGTTATTTTTACTTCTTAGAGGTTACTTTACCCAGAGCTGTATCAACTATTAAATAATGGGTTGTGTTAAAGATTTTAAATATAGATTTATTTAAAATCTTTCGACTCTTTTTTTTGTTTACTATGGCCGTCTCTCTTCTATATAATTCTTTGGTAATAATAATAAATGATCACAAAATACATGAAATATTCATTTATGATATTTCATACTCAATTCATTTTAGTCATTTCCACTCATATTCCCAATAGTCTGTGGTTAAATATTACCACAATGGCGGCAATTGATATACGTAAATATGATTGTGAAATTAGAATGGATAAATTCATCTGAACAAAACTCTAATTATTATTAAAAACAGGTAAACGTTTACCTAATTTTGCGTTCAAATTATAAATAGTTTCTTTTATGTTATAGGAAGGCAAACAAGCAGACGGATTTCCTGATGGTAAGAAACTCACGCCGCTTAGAGTCACCAAAGATGGTAATGGTGCGTTGCCAACCTAAGGTCAGGATGTTAGGCGTAGAGCAAAAGTAAGTTTACCGTCTACCTTACCCTCCGAACCGGAACACGTCATGACGTTATGGCGGCAGGAATAGGCAAGGCGGTGGTACCAATCCGGACGAGTCGCTGTGAAACTCTACCACCTAATAAATGTTTTATGGTCAAATTGGACAAAATTCGTATTTTTAAATATACAGAGCGTTAGACGCATTATTAGATATTAGAAAACAGTGAAGCAAACGGCATATTTTGGAAACACTTCCGGGAAAAATTGGAATTAAGTATTTGACATTATTAGAAAGATATTTTATTGAATCAGGTGTTACTTTGCGGAAATCCATTGTAACAGATGTAAAATAAGCCTTTATTTTGCTAATTCCGCGTAAGCAGTGTAACTGTTGTGGCAAATGATTCTCCAAACGACACAGAATGTGACAATCCTAACTGACGTTCCCACCACCCACCTCCGCGACCAGAACACGAATATAGGAAGAGCTCGGGAAACAATATAGATTGTCACGTTTTTCACATGTGACAACCCTACCTAAAGTTCCCACCTCCCACCACCGCGACCAGATCACAAATAGAGTCCGAACACGGGAAACAAAACCACTTGTCACGTCCTTCGCCAACTTTGTCGAAGCACTCACCACTGAGAACACCAAATCGCACTCGACGTACGTTTCGACACCGAGGCATCCTCAGGAAATAGGTACCGTACAAACGACGACACAAGATTATTAAGATATTAGAAAGGACGTCATTACTTTTTATGAACTTTTAAGTCTTTTAGTAGCATATACAGAATATTCAAATAAATTTTATTTGTATTGCATTAATTCATTGTATTCAAACATAAATATTAAATATTTTGGTGGAATTTATGAACAAAAAAATAAATAAAATAAATAACACGCCTCGTTGGTCGAGTGGCTAGCGTACACGCCTAACCACACTGACCAACCGCGAGGGTCGGGTTCGATTCCCAACGGGGGCAGACATTTGTGTGATGAACATTTAGATGCCTCCATTTCCGGGTCTGGGTGTCTTATTAAATTTATTCTGGTATCTATTTAAGTATTTCTATGTATTAGTATCGTTGACTAACACACCCATAACATAAGCACATTATTTGCTTACTTTGGGATTAGATTCAATTCGTGTGATTTGTCCAGGGATAATTATTTATTTATTTATGAAGAAAAAGCTTTTTTTTTAACTTTCCTGAAGTATTTAAAAATGATGCCACATTTTCAGCTTGTTATTTAGCCCAACCATGCATTTAGCCACCTATAATATACCTACTTTCGTCTCTATGGTATACGGATCTTTATCATATGGAGTAATTCATAGAGCAAATTTTTCTTTTCGTTTACTCTACCAAAGTTAAATTATTGTTTTATAGTAAAAACGTATACGTACAAGTGAACTTCATGATAGAAAGATGTGACCACTACTCATGGATATCATTAACAGCAAGAACTAGCAGCAAATGCCATAGCGATGTTTAAAGAATTTGTTGAATCCTTTTTAAAAGTCGCCTCTGTGGTTTAGCGGTCCAAGTGTTTGACATGACTTCATGAGGTCCCGGGTTCGATTCCCGGGTCGGGCAACAAAATGAAAATTTGGTTTTTCAATCTCCTAATAAAAAGTGTTGCTCGGATTGGATACTGTGATGTATGTATATAAGAGGGTACAAGCAAACATACACCATTTCGGAGGGTAGCCGTGGCAGCGCCCTTCTCCATTAAAATGCTATAGTGAACGGATGTTGTTTCTTTGCATTATCCTTATTACGCTAAATAGCTGCTCTCTGGATACAACCTTAACAGATACGTGCCCGGTTGGCGATGGGCTTGCCACCTATCACACTGTGGGACTTAGTGTCTTCGCCTAGTCTTTGGTACCCTGGTTGTCCTTCTGCTTCCTGTTCGGGGATATGGACGTGAAGATACTAGCTTACTTACTTTTACTTCAAATTTTGGTGGTAAAATCGACCTAAGAAGACTGTTCCAGAATTTAACCGTTTATAAAAAGAAGGTACGCGAAAATCGAACTAAGAAACTAAATAAGTAATTGGTTCTAGCTGTAGTTGTTTACTGGTTGAATCGTACATTAAGAGCTCTTATCACTAAGAACCATTTTGTCACATTTGATTTACCTAGGGATCGTATTAATCTGATGTCATTTATCTTAATACATTTGGGTCTCATAGAGGTATAGAATATCCGTATAAAACTGTATCTAAATTCCAGTAATAATTATATAGATACAGAATTTAAGGTTTAAGAGGATAGTCTATCTATGCGACTTTTATGCAACAAGTATTTATGTCAGTTTTTTGCTACCACCACCGCAACGCCACCGTCAACTTAAGAAGAATTTGATGTGATTACATGACGCTTAAAATATGTTTCAAACCGTTTTTAAAAAAAGAAGTTATATTATAATCAACCCCTATTTTTATTCGTTTCCGTCATTTCTGAAGCGATTTAAAAAATATCAATAGAACGCAACGGTTGTATTGTTAAAAGTTTTGGATCAGCTAAAAGAATGTTCGGAAAACCTAAGAAAGAAAGAAAAGAAAATATATTTATTTGTCGAGAAGTTGTTACAAAATTATTTAAGCTTTCCAACATATTCTACCACATTGTGGTGTGCAAAAAATTAAAGATTTTTAAAAACTGATTATTAGTTGTATACACAATGTTTAAATATTCATTCAACAAATAGTTTTATTCTTATTACTATGTGAATTATAACTTACAAACAATTTTAAAATGTTAATAATTTTAACCCTGTCTACCGTAAACTACTACCGTTTCCAAACCTAGCCAGTCGGGAGAAGAAACGGCGAAACAAATTAAATTATTAAACCATCTATTAAAATTTTCGAGTATCTTGTGAAATTGAACAAGATACTCGAAAATTTTAATAGATGGTTTAATAATTTAATTTGTTTCGCCGTTTAAGAAAATTTAAGAAATTAGATTGCATTTAAATTTTTGAGAATTGTAGTGTAGCATCAATATATCTATATTTTTTGTCATTTTTTTTAAGATAATGGAAGGCAAACAAGCAGACGGATTTCCTGATGGTAAGAAATTCACGCCGCCTAGAGACACCAATGGTGGTTATGGTGCGTTATCAACCTGAGGCAGGGATGTTAAGCCTCTAGCAAAACTAAGTTTACCGGGTACCTTACCCTCTAAACCGGAACACGTCAACAGCAAGCATAGGACGTTATGGTGGCAGGAATAGGTAAGGCGGTGGTACCAATTCGGGTGAGTCGCTGTGAAACTCAGTAGAATTTCACAGCAGGTAGTAACCTAGTAGGATGTCACGGTGCTAGTGACGATAAGCCTATGATCGTCTTTTACGAGTTGCCTGGCTAGGAAGCAGATGATCTATTCTGCAAAGGAGCCCGGACCAACACGGGGTTCAACATAATTATTATAATTAATTTATTTTCTTAATAATTGTAATTTATTAACAACAAAATGATATTTTTTTTACATTATTAATAGTAATTTATTAACAGATATTATTATTATTGGTTGGTACTGGTGGACGAAAAATGTTCATTTTTCTATATAAAATGTAGTTTATGTTTATTAGGGATGACATCAGATTCTAATGTTAAAATAAGTTTTCAAGTCGGTTCAGTAGTTTTGAAGCCTATTTAATACAAACAAACAATCAATTATCTGTGTAACAAAGGCAAAGCAAATAAACGAAGGAAACCCTCATGCTATGACTAAGCTGGGTCGTCTTTATTCAATGTTATAATCTTACTCAATATTATAATACTCAATATTATATTACTCAATATTATAGTTGTATGTCATTTAAAATTATTTTCTGTCTTTATTAAAAAGAGTACACTGGGCTAGTATAAACTGGTTTAATGTTTTTGTATTGAATTTTAGATGCACATTACCTAGATACCCTTCACAAAACAAAGTACCTATCAGTACGTATATGTAAAGGGATGTTAAGGGTTGTTTTCAACGCTTTTTTTTAAATTTCATGAAGTTACATAAGGGCCTACAGAGAGTAGGTATCGAGTGCCAAATTCCATGATGCTTGCAGACCTGCTTAGCGTCCTCTGCATTCATTACTAAAAGCTGTTAATACGCCGATTTCGGAGACACTTGATCCATTTTCTGATAAAATCCATGATCAAATCAATGAAGGAATGTCAACCTAGGACTCCCTGGGTAAGTTAGCTACTTTGGTTTTCTTCGTATTTGAAATGTAAGCTTCTTTCTTTACATGTTTCTAAATAAAAATGTATAAAACTACAATTTTGCAAAACATTAATCTATTTAGAAAATAACAAAGTCAGTTTATTTTAAACTTATAATTATTTTTGAGCGACCGATAAATTAAAGGAAAAGATTTTAATATCACTAGCTTCCGCCCAAAGCTCCGTCCGCGTGGTTGTCGGTCTTCGCGTGATAAAACTGAAAAATTAAGATTTTTTTCTACGTACTTTTCCAGGGTAAAAAGTGTCCCATTTTATGCCCAGGATATTAAGGTATAATTGTACAAAATTTCATCGAAATCGAACTGTTAGTTTTCACATGATGCCTGAACATACAGACAGACAGACAAAAAAATTTAATCAGATATTTGGGTTTGATATCGATCCAGTAACACCCCCTGCTATTTATTTTTTTAATATTTTCAATGTACAGAATTGACCCTTCTACAGATTTATTATAATATGTATAGATATTCGACTCTTACATTTATTTGATTTTTGTTAAGAGTTATTGTTTTTGACAAATTATAATTTTCACAATAGGCATTTTGCCACCTGGTCCATATCCGATGATGTAATCCCAGGGGAATACTTATTTTTTTGTACATAGATGTTTTAATTATTGAATTTGAAGTCTGGTTTTTGCAATTTTACTATGCTCAAAATTTTGCTCTATAACAGCATTGTTGACTAGCAGCCTTAACACAAGCATTATAATTTGCATAGTTTAGGGTTCAATCAATTTTTATTATTTCAGGGTTATTTATTACTTATTACATTTAAATGGGACCACATCAGAAGCATCACTTTTTTACTAATTGTTTCATCTAGTAAAATGTTCTGGGGTAAAACGAAATATAGTCGAATTTCGGACGTTTTGTAAATAAAAATGTGCGAAATATCACGATCAGATCAATCGGGTATCATCCGAGGGTGGTATCAAGAGTCTCCGAAACCGGCGTGTTTGTATGAATAGGGTAAAGAATGTGAAGGAAGCTAGACAGGTTTATCAGGATCGTGAAGCCTGGCACTCGATTCTCTGTGTCTACCACGTAAAGGACTTGTCGTGAAGATATGTATGTACGTGTAAATCGATATTAAAATTGGGAACAAAAAAATTAAATAATATTAAAAATAATATTTAGTTTTGCAATAATAAAGTAATTACTCCTCAGTAAAAAAATACGCCCTAGACTATCCTTAACCCGCTTAATGTTTTTATGCTGGGTTTCACATAAACATGACGCTTTGGATTATACTCATTCCAGGCACGACGTACCTGGATATAAAGGGATTGTTACGGGATACGAGACATTTCTCGGAAACTTTTCTGTGATAAGTATATGAATACGTTGAGTACTTGGCAAATTCTTTTTAATTAATCTAAGACTAGATGTTTGCCCACGACTTTGTCTACGTAAAATTTTTACGATTTTCAAACAAACTTTTATCACCTATCGTAGTCCTTTGGAAGTTGTTTTTGAAAAGAAAGTTTATGTTTGAATCTTCAGTGATATGCGTATCAAGTTAAATTAAAATCGGTTAAATGGTTTAGCAGTAAAGAGCTTTCATAATATTAGTATGATGAGATAGTATTCTGAGAAATATTTGGTCCTTTTGACTTTTGATTTGGTTGATTCCCTGTTTAGGAGGAGATTTAGCATTCCTACTGCTTTACATCATCCACTAGGTGCAGCAACAGCTTGCACGAATTTATTCTGTTCACATAATTCTCACCATTGGCATTTAACGTGTTGCAGGATAGGGTAGTCGGTAGACTTGCAGACGTGGCCTGGTATCCCAGCCATAGGATAGATAGTAACCAGTAACACACATGTTGTCTCTTAGCATTAGGAGAGCCAGTTTGCTTGTTCGCTATCTCGTAGCATAAAAAAATTTCATTTAATGCTCCTAAATCACCTGAGGGCATTATACTTGCAGTAATAGTGGTATAAAGTAAATTTTTATTATCTTACCATCAGCTCCAGGTATGAACATGTAGGTCGGAGATATGGAGATCATGAAAGATATGAGCGCCCAAATGACGCGCATTCTATGGTCCATCCATGCTCCTGTGCAGGTGTCCTGTTATTCGAATGATAATTCTGCCAAATTTATTCTAGCCGTTACGTACTGATGTGGAAAATGAACCATTTGACACCTGGAACAAAAAAATTAAATTATTTTTAATAATAAAAAAAATATTATTATCCGCATAAAAAGAAAAGGAGACAAATGTTAGACTAGGTACCTATATGTTTTTTGACAGGCTCGTTTTTCAAGGGGCCACTGAAATTGAAATTGAAAAAGGCTTTTATTACATAGATCTATACAGACTCCTGTAACGCGTCTATATAATTCTAAAAACTGCCACTGGATCGGAACGCGGCCACTCACTGAGAAAATACGGCGAAAGAAACTCAGCGGGCTTGTCTTTTTTCCTATAAATCTAATTTACAAAAGTTTATTATATTTACAAATAATTTGCAGAGATTGGTATGAGGAGCAATTAATCCCAAGCATTTCTGTCTTCTAAATATTCTGAAATCTTATAATAACCCTTGCGATGCAACTTAATCTTAAAACATTTTTTATATTTATTAAATGGTAAGTCTTTAATATGCTCGGGAAGTTTTTTGTAAAAACTTATACATTGGCCCATGAAAGAACAATTGATTCTGTGGAGACGAGACTTATGCACAACAAGATTGTTTTTATTCCTTGTGTTTACAGCATGTACATCACAATTTTTCTTAAAAAAAAATATATTTTAAAGACATATATCAAGTTTTCATAAATATATTGAGAAGTCACCGTTAGAATTTTTATTTCTTTAAACTTTTCCCTGAGGTAAACTCTTGGGCCTAAGTTATAAATTGGCGGTATAGCCCTCTTTTGCAAGATAAATATTGTGTTTACCTCGGCCGAGCTTCCCCAGAGAAGAATGCCATAAGACATAATGATGTGGAAATAATTAAACTAATCTAACACTGTACACGCCCGACTCCACCAGCCAACCGCAAGGCTCAGGTTCGATTCCCGTCGGAGACAGACATGATTGTGATGAACATTTAGATGTTTGCATTTCCCGGTCTGAGTGGTTATCTTATTTATTCCGATATCTATTTAAGTATTTTAATATAATAGTATTGTTGACTGACACCCATAACATATAACGTAACATAACATACGCATATAATTGGCTTACTTTGGAGTTAGATTAAATTTGGGTGCCTTGTTCAGGGTTCATTTCTATTATATTTTTTATTTATTAATTTTATACATTTTTTTTTGTACGTTAACTGACTTCTCCGTTATTTTTGAAACGACTTTAAAAATGTTTCTTATTTGAAAGAGAATAGAGGTCGGAAATTTCATTGCCACTAGGTCTGTATCAAATGGTGAAATTTATGACTTAGTTATTGCAATTGAAATCGACTTTTTGAACTTTTATAGCGCTTAAATTATAGTGACAAGTATTTATTGCGTGGGTTTCAGCATCTCAGCTGTGAGTGGAGCTAAAATGCTTATGAACGATAAATAAATATGACGATAGTATGTATTATGGAAGCGCGCCTTTTGTCTCTTTCATCTTATCAGCTCAATGATACCATAAAACACTTTTACCACACCAAATAAATTATCAGCTCATTTGGTTGGGGATGACTGCTTCAAAATTTTCAATTCAATTTTGTAGCAAGATTTGAGATTAACATAATATATCTCCATCATCCTGTGTTTGTCATCTTTTTGCTGAGTTGGAATACAACAACGTTAAGGTATAATGTATGTGTATAGAGAGAGAAGAATAGAAAATATTTTATTTTGCTTAAACCATACATGAAGTACGTTTGACGAAAGAAAGACATTGATAGTAGAAGAAGAAGAAGCATCCTCCCATATCCCCGAAACGGTAGGCAGAGGCACAACCGAGGCACCCACGATAGTCGAAGACACTAAGTCCAACAATGTGTGGCCTATTGCCAACCGGACGCATTACTAATCCCGTGCAACATTTTTTTATTACAAAATTAGAAAAACCCATTTTTTTTTGTTGCCCGACCCGGAATTCGAACCCGGGACCTCATGCAGTCAAGTGCATTGCCATTTACATTGGTGGTAATTCTGCTTATGCACTTAACTTATTTTAGATGCATGCTTTTTTTCAAATGAAACAAAAGAGACATCTTATACATGTCAGATTTTTTTATGACGTTGGACTGCAAACAAGCAGACGGATTACCTAATGGTAAGAAATTCACGCCGCCTGGAGACAAAAGTGGTAATGGTCCGTTGCCAACCTTATTGGCAATCTTATCCTCAAAGTGCTGACGTTATTGCGGTATATGAGGCGGTGGTAGTGATGGTACCAATCCGGACAAGTCGCTGCGAAACATTTCCACCTAGTTAGATGTAACGGTGTTAGTGACGGTAAGCCTACGCTTGCCTTTTACTAGCTGACTGTCAGGAAGGCACATGATCTTCAATGGAGACCGGACCAACACGAGTAATCTACTCCGGACATGTCAACTAGTGACGTTTTTAATATAAGTTATAGCTTAAAGCATAGATTAAATAGAAATAATTAATAGAAATGACATGTACAAACTAATCTAACAGCCTCTAGACTTTAGCCAGACTAGTTTCTTTAAGTAACCATCTTTGAAAGAAGGCAGAGATATTTTTAAAACAGGCTGCCACGTCTTCCGTATGAATAAATTTATTTTAGCAGTCAGAAGTCATTACAGGTCATAAGTCTTAAGTCATAGGTCATAAGTAAAAGTTATAATAGGGTTTTGAGTAAGACGGTGGCATCGTTATTCAAGCTCACTTAGTGAGATTTGGCGGCAACGAAGAAATGCACGATATACTAATTTCTTCGTAAACATTTCAATGTGCACTTTAATAGAACAAAATTGAACTAAATCCCACCTAAATTAACCAATTTCACTTATAATTTACACGAAGTTCAATAATTACGAAAAAACTACTACCACCTTCTTTCACGATGGCGCCAAAAAACCAAGTCATATCTTAAAATTAGTTACATCCTGTTTTTTTAATCTCAGAGACTGAATTAAGAGATCTAAATGTCAAATTTATAAGTTATGATACATGCGCTTTGTTCGTAGTGCTGACCTATGATACCGACTTATTTGAAAATTAAGCTCGGTTATTGGAGAAAGAAAAATCTAAACTTGCCTGATTCTGCAACCCTAAATTTATGAAGCACCTTTAACTGACATCGAAAAGTTAAGGATGTGATCTCAAGTTTTTTAATTTAAAACAGCTTTCTTCTTAGCCCCATTGCCACCAAGTTCAGAGGAAAACACTTGAAGTTAGCTCGCAGAAAAATTACCACTATTGGCTTTTTTAAATTAAAAAAAAAATATAGATTATAGTACAGTAATTGTTTGTTACATTCCACAAGCTACTTCATAAAGTTTCAAGATACGACGAGAATATTCCAAGTGGTTAATCTGTCGTGTTAGCAATATGCAAATGACATAAAACTTGATGGATAGTGTATTTTTCCTTGAACTATATTTTGCCATCGTGCTCCAAATACATGGTGTATCTAAATACGATTTTAATTTTATGTCGTTTATAGCTCGCTAGATCGTCGCAATTTATAAACATGAATCCAGACTAGAACCTATTATTATCATAGATGCGAAAGTGTGTCAAAGTGGACGATTGCAATTTACAAACTTAAAACCAAACTATAAAATATTATTACAATAGATGCGAAAGTGTGCTAAAGTTGATCAGTGCAATCTACAAACACGAAACAAGACTAGAATCTATTATTATCATAGTTGCGAAATAGTGTTATAGTACCCAATGAAATAGTTGAAGTCGGTTTCTACAATTGTAATGCGCTTACTTATGAAAATAATGCTTTGTTTCTATACGCTATTTCGGATGTCGCCACGTGACGCTACTTCATATCAATTCTACCGTGTCACGGTAATATAATATACAGTAGTCTGACTCGGAAACAGTGAATGATGTGAACCACGTATTATACCAAGTGTGTGCCAGACTCGACACGTGCGGGTGTGAAAACTCTTTTTTGGAATGACAAATGTGTTGCCAACTTCGCGGTCTTTAGAACTTCACCGGGCTTTGTTAGCTGAGCAGAGTGCTCAGCCCAAGACATCACTATTTGGATGAATTGGACTGTTCCCTACAACACCAGCAACAAGGGTTGTCTCCCAGGAGACAGCGCCTCGATTTGGTGCTGCGTTGTGGTTACGGAGTGGACTTGATCCAGGAGTAGTGGTTCGTCGCAAAGGAGATCTTTGTCACCGAGAGCGGTGGGGACGTTGGAGTTGTAGTGTTTTGAGAGTTTCTGTTTGGGTTGGGTGGGAGGCTTACGGTTGCCGCAGTTATAGGATTCGGAGGATCCGATAGGACATGACAGGGTCTTCTAAGTTTGGTGGGCACTTTTGCGGCCGGTGTGTCACACACGGGTGCTAGCACTGGGTTTGGGTGGGCAGGTGTCAACTCGTTGAAGAAGTAACTAAAAAGAGGGGAGAAAAAACTGGAAGAAGGTGTAACTCGATGAAGATAGAAAACTCTATACTACGAGTATATTACCGCAATCGTGTTCTGGTCAGAATAGTGAGGCTAATTTTTGGCTGGAAGCTTAACACTCCGTCTTATTTTTATGTGATAGATCAAACAAGCACACGTCTTTCTTGACGATGATAGATAACCGCTCGCTGCAGATATCATAGATGTTATAGGTGCGTCACTGTCCTTTGGCAGGGATATCAAGCCTATTGCGCAAATTCACCAGCTATTCTACTTTAGCAAAAGTGACTATTTTAATTCGTCTAAGTATGATCATGGAATCTGCCTTCGTATTTATATTCCAAGATCATAAATAAATGTAACTGCTTAAAGACCTACACTACCTGGTATCCTAAACCGGAACACGATAATGTAATATCAACATCATAAGTACGTTACCAGTTACATAACAACGTGATCGTTTATGAAGTTATCTAGATTCTTCTCATGTCGTTCGCAGGCGTAGCATCTTAAGTATGTAATAAATATTGAATACTTGGGAGATAAGGTAAATTTTGACGTCATTTGGAAGTAATGTTGCTAGTCGAGGGGTTAGCGTAAACACCTAACTTTACCAAACAACCGCGAGAATCAGGTTCGATTCTCCACGTGGGGTGTTAGACATTTAAATGTCTGCATTTTATTTTTACACAATTTATTCTTTTATCTCTCTAAATATTTTGTTGTGTCAGAAATGTTGGGTTAGATTTAAGTTGTATAATTGGTCCATACATATTTATTTAATGTCCATCTAAATGTATCAATCAAATCGCACTATCTTTCAATTTATTGTTTCCACGTAGGGCCGGGTCCTCTGTGTAAAATCTTATTCTCTGTAAAACAGCTCGTAAGAGGCGTGAATTACTTTGATACATAAAAAGTATCTTCACGCCCATATCCCCGAAGAGGTAGCCAGAGGCACAACCAGGGCACCCACGACTAGCCGAAGATACTAAGTCCCATAATGTGATAGGTGGCAAGCCTATCGCTAACCGGGCACATTTCCAATCCCGACCAAAATTTTTTTTATTAGAAAATTGGAAAAATCCAATTTTCTTTTTTGTTGGCCGACCCGGGATTCGAACTCGAGACCTCATGCAGTCAAATCCAGCACCCGGACCGCTAGACCACAGAGGCGATTTAATAAATTATTAAACTTAATAAATTATTGTAAATAAAACCACAGGTGGTAGCGTGTAGCAATTTGGCCGGATAGGAATCTCAACCGACTTACCTATTCTTGTCGCCATAATATCACGTATCAGTCCAGAGAGTATGGCAGCCAGTAGACTTGTACATTAGGCCAAATACCCCAGCCCCAGGACTTCGACGCACCTAAAGTATCTATTATATCCATAGCCTACGGCAGTAGCTGTGTAATCGCATTAGAGCAAAAAGTCTATGTTTTTCAATTTGTGTTTAGCTAGCTGTGGTCAACCGACGAAACCACTGAACAGAAATAAAAATAGAAAACGTTTTATTTCACATGTAAACCACACAAACGGTTTTTGTAACGCAGCTGTCCATATTTATCTATATAAAAATATTAATATGTGATGCCAAAACTTTGGACCCCATTTTACGCGCGCGGACGAAGGAGCATAAAATTTGACACACTTATAGTTTATGTGTAGGAGAAGTGCAGAACGCTAATATTTTTCAATAATAATGCTTATAAATTACATTAAATCAATAAATAAAACATTACCCACACTACCATGCATTTGACACATAATAATAATATAATAAATATCTCTAGACAAATTACACAAATCGCATCTAACCCCAAAGTAAGCAAATTATATGCTTGTGTTATGGGTGTTAGTCAACGATTCTAATACATAGAAATACTTAAATAGATACCAGAATAAATTTAATAAACACCCAGACACGGAAATGCAGACATCTAAATGTTCGTCACACAAATGTCTGCCCCCGTCGGGAATCGAACCCGAGCCTCGCAGATGATCGGTGTAGTTAGGCGTGTACGCTAGCCACTCGACCAACGAGGCGGTCATCAATATATTGATGATAACGATAAAGGATCACAGGTGGCGCACTAAAAACAAAACAAAGTAGTTGGTCTTGAGAAATGAAGATGGCGTTCTTATCAAAAAGATATTTAAATTTATTATGGTCGAATTACGACCAGCGGGTGACCACTAGTTTATAGTTAAACAATCACATTAGAACCACCCCCTTGAAACGATTCTTTGCTAACAGTATACTTATAAAAACGAACTTGAAAGCAGGTAATGGAGTACATTTTGGAAACATAGAAATGTCCCACTGACTATTCATGAACCACATCTGTTTTTTCAATCTTCGACCCTTGTAAATGCGGAGAAAAGGCCACAATTGTGGGTTTAAGGTCACTTATTGGAAATGCTAATAGTGTCGTTTGTAAGGGCGCAGGTGAGGTTGGCGCTCAAAGGGAAAGGGCTTTTGTTACGCCCATTTAAGCCCCAATTCTTGAAATTAAGATTTTATATTCTTGGTTGAATTTAAATAGAAGGTTTCCTGTGGGTATCTTAACGCTCGTATCCACATAGATGTTGGCAGATTTGTAACCAGGTTATAACCATGGCTAGCCTAAGACACCATACCCCATCATGTGATAGGTGGCAAGCCTATCGGCAACCGGGCACATATCCAATCCCGGACAACGATTTTTTTAAGAAAAAAATGAGAAAACACGTTTTCTCCTAGTTACACGACTCGGAGAATCATAATCGGGGAAAAAATCTTAATTTACTTGGACCATGCAAATGGTACTTGTGCCAACTGACATTTTTCATAAATTAGTATTAGGTTATTAAACCTAGGACCATAAGGCGTCAAGTCCAACACCGGACCGCTTGACTACAAACGCGATAATCTAAATTTCCCGTTTAATGTAAAACTTGATTGATAAAAAGTTTTTTATGACAAAACCAGTGAAATGATGGTAATAGATAATTACAGCCTATAGACACCATAGATGTTGTAGGTGCGTGTCTATCCTATTCCTGGGTGTTAGGAATATGCAAGCCTATCGGCTACCCTATCCTCCGGACTGGAATATGAAAGAGTCATTATGACGACAGAAATAGATAAGGAGGTGGAGGAGGTGATCCCTACCCGGGCAAGTTGATGCACAGCACTCTGACGCCAGAGGACTTGTTGGCAATGTCCCATTTCTCTTTTGCTTGCTTCTTACGAGCTGCCTGGCAAGACGGCAAATAGTCTACTCTTCATAGCTACCTACTAGCTAGCCTAGGTTTGGAAACTAATGGCAGTTTTAGGTAGTTAAGGCTACATTTAAACAAGTTTGTAATTCTATTTTGTAATTAAATTTTGTATCAACGCTTTCGTCTTAACTGGAACACAACTATGCCGAACACTGACATTGTTATCTGTACTCTATAATTATGTAGGTATACTAGCTGTTACCTGCGGCTTCACCCGCGTAGTCTACTTATTTGATATTTAGCTCTCCAACACTGCTCGTTAAAATTTTTAAGATAAAATGTAGTCTATGTCGCTGTCCAAAGGTTAATCTACTTTTTTTAAATGTTAAAATCAATTCAGCAATTTTGCCGTCAAAACTGAACATACCTACACTTTCTCTTTTCTAATTTCACCTCAGATAAATAATAGAAATACGTTATTGTCTCCACAGTTTTATCTGCACTTCGGCAATTTCTGTGTAATTCCTTCGGCAAATATACATATCGTCTCTGAGTTCTAACCGTCTGTCTTCGGAATGACTTCTTGAGATCTTGGATTCGATCTCTGGTCCAGGCAACAAAAAAAAACAAACAGAAATTGTAAAGTTTCAATTTTCTACTAAAAGTAACGTTGCCACTTGCCCGGGATTGGATAAGTGCCCGGGTTATAGGATATAGGATTGTCATCTACCACATTGGACTTAATGCACTGACTGCATTGCACAATAAAAGAGACTATAGCGGCTCAGCTTACCAAGCAAAAGTAATAATACCTTACCATTAGCACAACCCTGCGTTTCATCTTTGAATTTTAAGGGATTACAATGCTGATATTTTTTATCATTTTTCCAATTAAAATCAAAGGAGGATTTTTATACTGTAACGTGTGGTCATAATAGAATGCTGCATAAACAAAAACATTACTATCAAACCTTCTGAAAATGATTCTACTTTGAGCTTGACGCTGAGCGCTAGCAGATCTTCTACATTGCGTCTGTGTAAATATCTCCAAATCCCTCAAAGACCCTTAACGGTCAGCCTATTCCGCAAGTCTGTTGAGTCTGAGTACGGAGTCACCATTGTCGAATGCTAGCAAATGATCATAATCCACAAAAACACTATTCTTGCCAACATTTTTTTAGAGTTTCCCTCGATTTCCCCAGGAATTCATCATCACATCCTGACCTGGTTACCATGGGACCACTTCTGAAATATAACCTTTCAAACAAAAAAACGATTTTCCATACGAACATTCATCAACTCTTTTTACCCATTCTCCCTCATTTTTTAGTGATAAAAAGCCTATGTAGACTTATGACTTATGAGCCTTCTTTCGTTTATTATAAAGTATCTAAATACGAAGTTTCACTGTTACAGCTTTAAAAATGACGAATACACATACGAACAGTCATCCCCTCTTTTTACCCATTCTCCCCCATTTTTGCGTTAAAATATAGCCTATATTCTTTCGTTCATCATAAAGTATTTAAATACAAAGTTTCACTGTTACAGCTTTAAAAATGACGAATTTCCATATGACCATTCATCCCCTCTTTTTACCCATTCTTCCCTATTTTTTTGCAATAAAAAGTAGCCTTTGTTGTTCCTTAGGGTCTATTCTATCTCTGTACAAAATGTCATCAAATACGATTCACTGGTTTAGGCGTGAAAGCGTAACAGACAGACAGACAAACAAACAGACAGAGTTACTTTCGCATTTACAATATTAGTAGATTTTTAACCAATTTTGCTACTATGTGTATCATGATTTCTTTGTGTGTTTTTCGTTAATGATAAACTGATGTACGTGGTTCATTGGGGTTAGATTCAATTTGTGTATTTTGTCCAGGGATATTTATTAATATTTATATTTATTTATGGTAAAAATTACTGTTATTTTTCCTAAGCAAATTGTGCCATCCCCGTTAACCCTCATAGGGGTTGATTTTCAAAAAAGGCTTAGATATGTATCTCACAATTTGTATTGCAGAGCATTATTTCAGTGTCACGCAAAATATTGCAATAGAATTGAATTAGCCATTCAAATTTAGCCACCCCCTTTAATCCCCAATGGGGTGAATTTCGAAAAACACTGAAATACGTGTTACATCATTTGTACTAAAAAGCATTTATTCAAAGTTTCATGCAAAAATGTGCAATAAAAATATTTTTCTCATACAAACTTTTAACCCTTTTTGGGGTTGAATTTACAAAAAAATAATATGCCTATGTCCCTCTCATGAATGCAAACTATCTACATACCAAATTTCAACAAAATCGGTAAGGCGGTTTAGGCGTGAAAAGGTAACAGACAGACAGAGTTACTTTTGCATTTATAATATTAGTGTGGATGTAAGAAACAAAGGCGGGTTTCCATACTTTGAACTTGAGAATTACTAGACCGATTTAAATAATGTTTGGTTTTTTAAATTCATTTCATCGAAAGACTATGAAAATATTTCAAAAATTAAGATTTAAAAAATCAAGCTTGAGTGGTACGAAGTTCGCCGGAACGGTAGTATTATTTAGATTTATAAATTTAAGAACCTACAGAAAATTAAAATCCCCAACGCTTTGAACGCGGTGAAATTTAATTAGTATTTTAATAATTAATAAATTTAATTATGCTGCGCTTAAAATTCAATTAAGTGATTTTAGCTATTTAAGTATATCAACTGATCTGTGTTTTTACATACACTAGCTAATGCTCACGGGTTCGCCTATGAACCTTACCTTAGGGAATAGTTAAGGTATCGGGATTCAGGACAAGACAGGACATATAAAAGACACTAGACACCCTCGACTTTGTCATCATAGAAATATAAAGATTTGCGTGAAAACATTCATTCTCTATCACAGTCCTAGAATGGCAGCTTTGTTTTAAAAATTTGCCTATGATTGAATTCCTGTTTTGACTACATGCTTAATGAATTTTACCAAAATCGTTTTATCGATCTAGACGTGAAAGAGTAGTAGAAAGACTGACCGACTTTCGAATTGATATTATTATCTGATCTTTTCCCGTGGTCTTAACATCAGTGCCCGTCGATGTCCTACTTTGAAGGATAGATGCAAACTTACATAACATGCGCGAATAAAATATACTGAGCTTTACTTGAAACTTGAGAACTTGAGCATTTTAGGTGTTTTTAGGCAAAATATGTTTCTCATTGACTGAAATTCCTTCCGGTAACGTTCTAATATTATTTGCTTTAAAATTTAATCCTAATACCAAAGACAATATATTTACTAATCTCTGCTAATACTAAGTTATAAAAAATACAATAATGTATATATAAGTCAAATTTTAAGCAAGAGTAGCAACATTTATACAGCAGTATGTTTTTTTTTAAATCTTAAGCGTGTTTTTGTAAAGTCCTACCATACCAAAAAAATAGTAATTGATTAAAGTTCTGCATTAGAACAAAGCACATTTAAAATATAAGATAAAAAATTTGTAATCTTGAAAAATATTTTTTCTATGATCGATAGGTAATAATGTTCGAAACTTTTAGAAACGACATCTGCTGCAAACTACGTCCAGATACTCCCAAACTATTTCGGCTATGATTGATGAGATGGAGAACCATTTATAGAGACCCGCCCACTAGTTGGTAGCCCGTGAATGAGTGGATGAGTGAATTATCATGGATCACAGTAGAGACAGTCATATATTATAGACTATTTTAACCCCCGACGCAAAAAAAGGGGTATTATAGGTTTGACGTGTCTGTCTGTCTATGTGTCTGTCTGTCTGTGGTATCATACCTCCCCAACGGATGCGGTGATTTCAATTTAGTTTTTTTTGTATTAAAGGTAACTTATGTGAGAGTGTTCTTAGACATGTTTGATGAAATCGGTTGAGCCGTTTAAAAGTTATGGGGGGTGAAAGTGGGGAAATTAACCGATTTTTTGTTTTTTAAAGGGAAATTAAGTTCTTGTATTGGGGTTTTCTAAATATTTATTACAAGAAATAGACTCTACATATTTTGTAGGACACTTGCCTGCATTTTCATTCTATATAGGCTATATGTTAATCCAGGTCACACTTTATCTGTTTTCCGAATTTCAGACAAATCCGTTCAGCTATTCGAGCGAGAAAGAGAAACAAACATTCATACAAACATACAAACTTTCCCATTTATAATATTAGTAGAATAAAGACCGGTGTCTGGTGAGGACAGAAAGTACAGAATGTTGTAAAAACGCAAGTTGTTAACTTAATAAAAAAGACAGAGAATAGTTATTAGTTTGTTGTGTGACCATAGGTACATAATAAACCTGTTCTATGTTATTAATAAAAGTAATTAGTAAAATTAAAGTGTTATTATTATTAGTGTGCATCACATTGTTATAAATGAAATAAAGGATGAACCTGGGAATAATCTATGTTCCTTAATAAGGCAAATTTAGTTTACTACTTCAGTTGCAAATGTTTTGACGTCGGGATGGACCGACACCATTGTAATTGTTGTTATAGGAATATTTCACCAGTGCAGCTGTCATATCTAAGTAGAACATCCTCCTAGTAGTTTTTGAGTTACTCTAAATAATGCATACATTTTTCACTTATTTTGACCACAAAATTGAAAGTGAAAAATGTATATATTATTAAATACAACTCAAAAATCACAAGTTGGGTCATGTCCTATTTTTCTAAAAAGAACTACCAAAATCGGTTTTCTATTGACAGAGTAATCGCGTAACATACAAAAAAATTAAAAAAAACATGCAATCAAATTGTGAACCCCCTTCTTTTTAAGTCGGTAAAAATACGATAAAATAAGCACATACGTGTTGGTAACAGGTTAAAGTATAGCGGTGGAGTCTGCTCAAAGGAGTCTATTGTCATATTCCGTTACGGAGGGTAGGGTAGCCGTTGACTTGCACTTTGAAACGAATACCTTTATGGTGAGAAGATATATGTGCTTGTTCACTGTCTTACTCAAGAAGAAATAGGAAGAAATTGTAAAAATCGGCGCAACACGATTTATTAACATACAAATTTATTGCCAAATATTTTGCTGTTCCTGATTTATTTTAACAACTTCTACTAGTTGGTAGAGTTTTGCACGACCTTTCGCAAAATCTGCTTACTATCCATGTGAGATAGCAAAAATGATGTATTTTTGAGTTTAATTTCAGTTTTTAAACTTCTTGTTTGGAATGTTCCCGAAAAGTTGGTAAATTGGATGCAGACTAGCTTATCCCAGAATACTGAGTCGACGGAATACAAAACCAGGTTTAATACTGCAGTTACTGGTCGTTAAAAGTTGTTAAAATGTGGTCCTTAACTACTGAAAAATATATTTGTAAATGGATTTTAATACTTTTCCAGTTTTGGGATTATTTGAAAACCTTACACATTGCAATTTAACTTGTTTTTCGCAGTTGATTTTTTTAAAGGAGAACGTATTTGAACAGGTTGGCATTTTCTTCTAGTAAAAAAAATAAGTTAAAATAACTAAAAAATTAAATTATATTAAATTATAATAATTAAAAGAGATAATAATTTAAGTGTCTATAGGTAAGATATTTTTTCTATCGATGAAGTAGTTTCTAAGCCTATTCAACGCAAAAAAAAAACAATCAAATTGTTCCTCTTAGTGATAGGTATTGTTACAAAAATGGATTTTATGATATAGTTTGAAGTTTATTGGTAAATAAAAAGATATGTATCAAGTTCTAAAAAACTTTTTACTCGACTTTAAAAAATATGGTAAAATTTTCGACTCCTACTTTTTGAGAATGTTAACCGTATTCGCCGAAATTTTTATGCTAGGCCGTTTCTATCTCTTACTGTTTTTTTTAAAGAGAAAGATCAGCGACCAAACACACGGCTTTCCTGGTCGACAGAATCGTGGCCAACAGGCACTATACGTGTTCAAACGTAATCATTAAGGAGGCAGGAATATGTAACTTAAAAGTTGCTGCACACTGCACCGCACACTCCACGCAAATAATTTGAATGTCGGTAAAATGGCTTATATTTCAACCTGGGCTCGCTTCTTAAGAACTGACAAGTAACACAGGCAAATGGACTCAGACTAGATAGGATTAAAATGAAAGTTAAAGCTTATAATAAGTACAAATAAAGGACATGGCATATTTGAATGTGCCAGGGTAAAACTCCTTGCAGCGCCTCCGCCTCGATCGCTCTCATATATTTTGTATTTTTGCACACTATGCCGCAGCACAGCTGATTTTTGTAGCACGCCGCACTTTATCCTTAATGAGGTCTATAGTCACCAAATTCAGAGTAAAAACTTTTTGTTAATGAAAATTCTAATGACACAACTACTAGAGGCGCCACTTTCCACACTTGACGATTTTAAAGTAGTTACTACTCTTCTTTTTTGCACTACTCTTTCGGACCGAATAACAAAACTCCTCCGATGCGATGAGGCCCGGCCCGCTTGAGTATGCTTTGCAACGGGATGCGCACCGACCCGTCACGCTTCGCCCCGTCAACAGTTTGCGCTATCCTTAAGTATTTTTCATAAATTTTAAAATATTACGTTATATTATGTAAATAATTAATTTGTGAATATCATGTTGGTAGGCATAAGTATTTTGTAAAAACTTCTTAATATACATTTTCCGCAAACAGTAATTTACATTTTCAAACAAACATCATAAATCATCAAGTCCGTGTCTTCGAAGACGCAGGCAGAAGAACAACCGGGACACCCACGACTAGCTGATGACGTTAAGTCCCACAATGTGATAGGTAGCAAGCCTATCGCTAACCACATGGCTAATCTCAGCCAACGATGTTTTATTATTATACTTGAAAAACCCATTTTTTTGACTGACTCATTGATAGAACCTGGGACCTCTGAACTCAAGATCAACACGAGACAGTAGACCACTGCGGTGATTGGTAAAAAAACATATAACCTGTAGGAGTGATAAAAAATATCTTTCCACGTTATCACGTAATGCCGACTTACGAGTTCCGGTCAGTGGAAACCTTAAATATTTTAACAGCCTTCCCTATCCACATCCACGTATTATAAATACGTGTCAGTTCAACATTTTCTCACCGACAGGCACTATTCGTGCAGGAAATAATTGAATACAAGAGGTTATTCTTTATTTTTTGCTGTAAAATAATGAAAAATCCTAAAGGAATAAGACAACTTTCACCTAGATGTGAGTGGTAGTAGTGGTACACCGCAGCTGGGGTTTGGAGCCACCTATGCATATCTACAAAACACCATGATGCCTAGCTTGAAACACGAAAATATTAAGCATTAGCGCATCAATAATCTGCTGCTACCATGTTGTGATACATACCTACTATATATTTTACTTAGTTTCGACTTCGAAATTCCAGGCAATAAAAAAGCAACATCAACATTTAGCAAATAATAAAAATGCATTGTTTTATCGGACAAGTCGACGGTTACAAACACCGCTTATGTATGGTATATGTAATTTTTTTTTTATTTGAGTTTATGTACTCTAGAGTTCATTTGTAATAATATTCTGTTATGTAAGTCCCCGTGTCCGGGCTCCTTTGCACAATAGACCATCTGCCTTCCTGCCAGGCAACTCGTAAAAGGCGAGCATAGGCTTACCGTCACTAACACCGTGACATCTGACTAGGTGGTAGAGTTTCGCAGCGACTCACCCGGACTGGTACCACCGCCTCACCTATTCCTGCCGCCATAACGTCATGACATGTTCCGGTTAGGAGGGTAAGGTAACCGGTAAAGTTACTTTTGCTCGAGGCCCAACATCCCGGCCTCTGGTTGGCAACGTACCATTACCACCTTTGATGTCTCTAGGCGGCGGGAATTTCTTACCATCAGGAAATCCATCTGCTTGTTTGCCTTCCACTATCATAAAAAAAAGCAACGCACTTAAAGCATTTATGGTTTCTTGATGACTACTTGTTCATTGTCTTACACAAGAAAACATAAAAAACAGGATTAAACCATTTTCAAAAAGTGCTTATAAATGTTTATCCTGCGATTCGTTTACAATTATTGAAACTTTTGTTAACATATCACGAGTATACACACAGATATCATCCTAAGATATTTATTTTTAAATTTCTTGCTCTGGGCTTTCAGCCTGAATATTTTAGCAGACTTCCTTATCGACCTACGCTCTATATTACTTCGCTTATCACAGTTGAGCACGTCTCTGTAATCAAATCATAATAGGATTGGAAAAAACCTATAACACGTGTCAGACATAACTTCAAGCCAATAATTGGATACAAGAAAAATATCTCCCTAATAGACATGTTTCTATTTTCGTCATATCAATAACATTTTTTTATAATATTGGAAGGCAAACAAGCAGACGGATTTCGTGATGGTTAGAAATTCACGCAGCCTAGAGACACCAAAGGTGGTAATGATGCGTTGCCAACCTTAGGCCGGGATGTTAGGCCTCGAGCCAAAGTAAGTTTACCCGCTACCTTACTCTCCAAACTGGAACACGTCGTGGCGTTGGGAATTGGTAAGGCGGTGGTAACAATCCGGGTGAGTCGCTGCGAAACTCTACCACCTATTCAGATGTTAGTGACGTTAAGTCTATGCTTGCATTTTGCGAGCTGCCTGGCAAGAGCAAGAAGACGGTTGATCTATTCCAAAAAGGAGCCTGGACCAACACGGAGATTTACACAACACAGTATTATTACAAATGAACTCTAGAGTACATAAACTCGAATCAAAAAAATATATTTACATATACCATACATAAGCGGAGTTTGTACATGTCATCTATATCTATAAAAGAAAATGGTGTTAGTTACACTATTTATAACTCAAAAATGGCTTTCCTAATTTAGTTGCAAAATTGGTAGGGAGGTAGCTTCGAAATAGTAGAAGGTCATAGGATACTTTTAATCCTGTTCGATTGTTAGGAAACTGGAAAAAAGAACGGGTTCAGCGAAGTTCGCCGGAGCATTTAATTTTTAATATAAATGAATACTGGATCTGAATCGTGACGGACCAGATGCGTCGAAAGAAGCTCATTTTGCTCCTAAATAATTTATGTTACAAAGTACAAACGGTATTACTTTACATAAGTATACTTAAAATTACTGTGTCATTTGAATTTTAATCTGGTATATAAATTCAAAATTATTTATGTTATGGATGCGAAAATCTTAAGGAAAACGTTAAAGAAACGCCACTAGTAATGAATACAACTTTAACCAAGTAATTGTATACTAGAAAAAAATATATTCATAATGTATTTGTTTAAATATATTCTTTAAGCCGTTAAAACGTTATTTGATAATAAATAAAGATACAAATTTGAACGTTTATTCCAAATGTTACTAATGGAACTTCCATGATATTTGAGTTTTAAGCTGCTATCTAAATTCACACATAATTCCAACTTTTGAAAGCCGGTCAGTTGGAACCCCAAATAATTAAGTAGCCTTCCTATTCAGCTCCAATTATTTATAACTATGTGTTAGGTGTGCAAACCCTAATACACAAACAGTAACAGAATGTCACACATTTCAATGTCGCATACATACCCATAACTTACATACTGTAGATGTTGCATTACAATAAAAACTCCACTGGCTGTAACCAAAAGAAAAAATTTTTAAAACTAAATAAATTTGAAATAACGAATAATTAGAATGAAAACAAAGTTTTGGCGCCACCGAGAGAAAAAATAGTCGAAGTTTTTTAATAATTACTGAATTTTGTGTTGATATTGAGTGAAATTAGTCAATTTTAGTGGAATTTTATACAATTTTGTTCAGTGAAAGTGCACAAATGAAATAATCGTGAAAAAATTATCTTATCGTTTATTTCCTCGTTGCCGCCAAATCTCACTGCATGAGCTTGAGTAATGAAGCCACAACTTTACCCAAGAGCCTGACATGACTTAGTACTTACTGACAACTTATGACTGATGACTAATTATAACTGATATAAAATTTGCATCAAAAAATTCTACTTGACTAATGGAAAAGTACTAACGCGACGGCCAAAACCAAATGAAAGAAAGAATGAAAAAATTTAAACGAATTATGTCAGACAAAAATAAAAGAGCATATTACGACTATATAAAGAATTTTAAAAATGCAATAGGGTACATTAATTTATCTAGATATATTTTTGTTTTGTAAAAAATATTTAGATAAAACAATCAAGTGTTACAATAATTGGTCAAGGTGGAAAAAACCTTAATAATTTTTAAAACGGATAACTTCCATACTTCAAAACAAAAAAAAAAACAAATTAAATTGGACTAGTTACGCCATAACGAATTACTGACGAATTTATATGTATAAAATTAACACATATATATCTTCACGCCAAGTCCCTTATAAAGTAGGCAGAGAGTATCAAGTGCTAAATCTCACGATTCTTGCAGACCAGCCTGGTTTCCTTAACAATAATTACCCTTTTCATACAATATAAACATATAAACATGCCGGTTCCGGATACTTTTGATACCAACATTTGTTAAAACCCGAACGATTTGAACATGGAACCTTAGTCTCACCGGGTACCTACATCCATTAACATTCGCATTGTATATCTGCTCTGTCAATCTTGCATCTGTTATTCTTTCGACATGACCTAACCAGATTTTTTATTTTAAAACCAACACTGCGTTTCAATCCGACTCTTTCTCAGTCTTACAACAGTCGGTAAATTTAATTTGTTTAGGAACGCACCGTTAACATTTTTTTTATGATATTGGAAGGCAAACAATCTGACTGATTTTGTGATGGTAAGAAATTCACGCCTCTTAGAGACAACAAAGGTGGTAATGGTGCGTTGCCAATCTGAGGTCAGGATGTTAGGCCCCGAGCAAAAGTAAGTTTACCGGCTACCTTACCCTCCGAACCGGAACACGTAATGACATTATGGCGGCAGGAATAGGTAAGACGGTGATGCTATTATAGATGCAATCCTTACTATTAAAATTACATGTTTGTTTGTCTCTAAATCTCATTAAAATTTTATATGTTGTTTTAAATACCTACACTTTGAATTTTAATCTGCCTTTCTAAATTCTCACATAATTCCGACTTCTCAGTTCCGGACAGTTGGAACCATAAATATTTTAGCAGCCTTCCAACATGTTTCATGTATTTATAACTACGTGTCAGTTGAACACGTCATTGTCAGATAATAATTGGATTCTTGGAAAAGCTACTGCATAATCATGTCTCAAACGAGTACTCATATTTTCAAGTTAAATTTAAGAATTAATGTTTAGTACCTACTTATTTAATTTATTATGTTTTAGCGGAAGAGTTAAAATAAACTTTCTGTAATAATGAGTTCTCCCTTCGTACTTTTGTTTAATTTACTTTTGAGTTTTTTTTGTAGTTCCTATTATATACAACAAAGAGTTAATGTTAAAAAAAGCGTATTTTATTAGTAATAATTTCTGCGAACACAGCTAGAATTTGTATAATCTTAGAATTAAAAAAATCAATAGCCCTCGGTATAACCTATGATCTGCCAAAAAAATTATCGGGAATGGATTATTAATTGTTACGTTTATTATGATTCCAAATTCAAATTATTGTTTTTTTGTTGGTCTTAGATGGACATAATTTTCTCCCATTTTGTTGCGGAGTTTGAGTTACATCTGTTATTTATGTCTATTGCAGTGTTGTTTTTAGTTATATAATATTAACTTAGTGTGCATTGCGAATTTCATAAGGGCCAAAAAAAACATTGAACAAAGAGTTTGGCTGAAACTGAACATTAACATAGCAAAAGTAAAGGAATACGTGTGGAAAAATTTGAAATTTTTGACCGCCTCGTTGGTCTAGTGGCTAGCGTACATGAATAACTACACCGGTCAACAGCGAGGATTGGGTTCAATTACCGACGGGGGCAGGCATTTGTGTGATGAACATTTAGATGTCTGTATTTCCGGGTCTGGGTGTTTATTAAATTTATTCTGGTATCCATTAAGGTATTTCTATGTATTAGTATCGCTGACTAACACCCATAACACAAGCATGTAATTTGCTTACTTTGGGGTTAGATTCAATTTGTGTAACTTGTTGTCCGGGGATATTTATTTATTATTTATTTATTTTTCTACCGTTAGAATCCCACATTTTGTTTGATGAAGATAGACTATATTAATTATTAGATAAAAACCAGTGTTGGTCCGGCTTCCTTTGGAAAATAGACCGTCTGCCTTCCTGCCAGGCAGCTTGTATAAGGCGAGCATAGGCTCACCGTCACTAGCACCGTGACATCTGACTAGGTTGTAGGGTTTCACGGCGACTCACCCGGATTGGTACCACCGCCTTCCCTATTCCTGCCGTCATAACGTTATGACGTGTTCCGGTTTGGAGGGTACGGTAGCCGGTAAACTTACTTTTGTTCGAGGCCTAACATCCCGACCTCAGTTTGGCAACGCACCATTACCACCTTTGGTGTCTCTAGGCGGCGCGAATTTCTTACCATCAGGAAATCCGTCTGCTTGTTTGCCTTCCAATATTAAACAAAAAAACTAATGTTGAAGTACCCTAGCAAAACTATTCTCTACACAATAGTTCCGGATCTTGAGAAAAGCCGTGACAATATTCACTTTAAAATTAAAACCTCCTTTTTAAGTGATAGTAAGTAATCTTGAAATTTTTCCATTACTTGAAGACTTCATCTTTATCCAGACTTGCAAGTTTAAAGTTCAAGTTACATAAAGTAATAGTCAACTTACAGTTGATTAATTCTCTTCAAGGAAAGCTTAACTTAGCGCGCAAACTGAAGTCAATAGAAGTGCATTATAAAGTGGAAAACTTTTACTATATGGTTTTTAATGAATTTTAAAACAAACAATTTTTGAGTAAAATAGCAAATAAAAACATGCCTCTCCAGACATAGATCTACCTTGGCCCATCAACACCACCAATGTTATAGGTGTGTTATTATCCTTATATCCTCTGCACTCGTAGTAGAATATCTGAACCGGAACATAGTTCTCTCATTACAGCGTCAGGAATAAGTAAGACATACTAGGTCAGACTAATCCATTATATTTTATAATTGGGAAATCTGTCTATCTCTTGCTCTATCACAGTTCAACCACTAAACAAATTTTGATGAAATTTCGTAAGTACATAATTACGTATCCGAGAAAGGCTATTTTTTTAAAAATCAGCTGCTCTCGGCTTTCAGGGATAGTTTGACAATCGTATCAACTACTAGCTGTCGAAGTCGCGGGCAAACAGATAGCTAACAAATCGGACAAGTTGCTGCGTACCAGTGTTGTTGGTAATGATCCTATTATTCTATGCTCACCTCTTAGAAGCTTCCAGGCGGGTAGTCAGATGGTCTATTCTGTGCAAGCGACCCGGACTTATACGATGGTCAACATAGGCATAGATACTTAAAGAATATATTTTTGATGTTTATTCACTACATAGTATAAAATAAGGTAAAGTCCCTATGTCCCTTTGTATGCTTAAATCTTTAAATCTACGGATTTTGATGCGATTTTTTTTACTAGATAAAGTGATTGACGAGGAAGGTACTTATTTATATTTTTTATCAGTACAAAGCCAGGGCGGGCTGCTAGTTCTTGGTTATACAAAGAAATCAGAAATGATATAAGTATAAAGTTAAAAGATATAATCGTAAATAATTTATCGATAATTTTTATTTCATAGACAAATAGTTGTAATATATTTTCTATCATAACTCATTTGCATTAAAAAAGTCCGTAGTGTGTCTTTCGATAGATCTTATCAGTGATTGTATTTCGATCCGCTGGTAGTTCTTTAGAATTATACATAATATATGAGAACTATAGTTTAAGAACTTCCAATTAATAAATTTAAGAAATGTGTTAAATGTAAATGAAATGAAAAAGGGTTATTATACCGTTGCTGAATATTTAGTTGATAAGACAGCTTGGGATTAATTGTTCCTTAAGCCAATCTCTTATAAATATCATTACATTAATTATTGTAAACATATTATAAAATAAGAAAAAAAGACAAGCTCGCTGAGTTTCTTGCCGGATCTTCTCATTGTATAGCCGCGTCACAAGTGCCTATTGTAGGTTTACGTGAAATAAAGATAATTTGTTACTGTTATTATTATTATTACTAGTCACAAAAGTTTCTGATTAGTATGAATTAATATTATCTACAAATTTTACTATTTATTTTAAACTAGCAGTATCTGGCCGCTTCCGCTTCGTCCGTGTAAAATTTAACAAGAAAGTTATTTAGACAAAAAAAGTAGCCTCAGTTACTTTGTGTTATATCAGCTACCTGCCAGTAAAAGTTTGTTCAACATCAGTTCATGTTTTTAGGGATAACCTGGAACATGTAATCGAAAATTGTATGATATTTCTTATAATTTTTGATGATATGTATTTTGATATTCAAAACTCGTACTTATCCACAATATTCGCTACATATTATACAGGTTAAACATCCGTTTGCATGTAGTAAAGAGCAGTTATTTTAATGTTACAAACAGACACTCCAATTTAATTTACTTGTATGTATATGTGTATGTAGTTTGTATAGATTACAATGTATAAGCTAAGCATTATCATTTATCGCAGTAGTCCGAGCATTCCCTTAGACTGCCTTAGAGGCTAAACTTTATAGAGTACTTATTACTTATACTTGGTAGAGTTAGCTAAGATCAAACAAGTATAAGACATTTTTTTATGACTATGTTTTATTTACTATGTTTTTATGACTATGTTTATGACTATGTTTTATTTATCGCCTCTGTGGTCTAGCGGTCCGGGTGTCGGACTTGACTGCATGAGGTCTCGGGTTCGAATCCCGGGTCGGCCAACAAAAAAAATTGGATTTTTCCAATTTTCTAATAAAAAAAAATGTTGGCCGGGATTGGAAATGTGCCCGGTTGGCGATAGGCTTGCCACCTATCACATGGTGGGACTTAGTGTCTTTGGCTAGTCGTGGGTGCCCTGGTTGTGCCTCTGCCTACCCCTTCGGGGATATGGGCGTGAAGATACTGACTGATGTTTTATTTTCGCTTTTAATAGTCTCCAAAACTGGCACGTTTGAAATAAATCAGTGATGATGCAGAGAAAACAATTAGGTAGATAATCGAGTGAAGTATCAACTTCACTCGGATATCTCTGCCGATCTTGTAATCGACTTAGCGAGAAGATATGTATTATATATATATTTATGTGGAAATTTCTTCTTTTACCCTATTCTAATTAGGCTAGTTTTAAGTCTCACTGGTTTTATAAAGCTAACTAAAATAACTTGAATTAAATTATAAAAACAGAAAATCTTTTAAAAGTTTTTATAACGAGAGAAGAAACGTATTGTCGGCACAGAACAAAACTTTTTAATAAGTACTAGACACAGGAGAGCAATGACTCTAGGATTTGCCCCCAAGGAGTCTCTGCATAGAACTATTTAAAAGGCCTCTCCCTTGAAAGAAAGGGCTATTCACAAACATAATGGAAAAGGACGAAAGGATGAAGCTATCCATCATAATATAAATAACATGCTTTCATGAAGTATATTTTAATGAAGTAAGCAATCAATCATAAACTACTTGTTTGTGAAATATATATGCTTTGTATTATGCCCTTGACCTTTATAAAAAGAATACATGTTAAAAAGCTTTCCAATTGATTCAGACCGAATGTGTTACATTTACAAACCCATTCATTCAAACTATAATTAAATTTTTTTGCATTTGAAAATTTTGCTTTTGCAAATACTAGTTGTAAGATAATATCGTCTCTGTAGTCTAGCGGTACGCGACACCTGTCTTCTTGAGGTCCCGGGTTTGAAAATGTATATTTTCAATTTTCTAAAAAAAACGTTGTCCAGGATTGGATATGTGACCAGTTTGTGATAGGCTTGCCACCTATCACATTGTGGGACTTAGTGTCCGTAACTAGTCGTAAGTGCCCTGGTTGTGCCTCTGCCTACCTCTTCGGGGATAAGGGCGTGAACATATTTCACTTCTATTGTTGTAAGACATAACCGTGGCCTAGCTAGCTTAGGCAAGGGTCGTAATATTTGGTTATTTAATTTCCTAATTTAAAATTTGTTGCCCGGGGTTGGATATGTGCCCGGTTAGCGATAGGCTTGCCACCGATCAAATTGTGGGACTTAGTGTCTTTCTAAATGCATATCGTTAAAATTCAAGTTTCCACTTCTGCCGGCACTCCCGGAGTGCAACCCGCCTTTTTTATTTTTATACTAGAGGAGGCAAACGAGCAAGTGGGTTACCTAAAGGAAAGTGATCACCACCGCCCACGGATATCCGCAACACCAGAGTATCACAGATTCATAGCTGACATTTAAGGAATGAGTACGCTCACTGCGGCGCAATTTGATGTTATACCAAGAGCATACCCAAACGCGATACGCGAAAGGTACACACGGGTTTTTCGCCAGTTCGTATGGAGATAGATACTGTTATTATATTAACGAGCCCATGTTAAGGGCAGGAGTAGAAGAATACTCGATAAGAAGTAGGAACTTCACTTTTCAATTCCTTATCACTTCAAGTGCTTTCGCCCGCAATTCATCGTTACGCTATTGTTTCGCGACATCATTTGGATGTTACAAAATAAATGCCTAATTTTGATGTTACATTTTAACTTCGACTCGTGGAACAGGAAGGGCAAATCTATCTTCCTTATTCAACCTTGAATATATTTTTGAAGTACCTATATATGTGAATAATAACATTTTTTTATGATAATCGAAGGCAAACAAGCAGAAGGATTTTCTGATGGTAAGAAATTCACGCCATCTAGAGACACCAAAGGTGGTAATGGCGCGTTGCCGACCCAAGGCCTCGAGCAAAAGTAAGTTTACCGGCTACTTTAACCTCCGAACCGGAACACGTCAACGGCAAGCATTGGACGTTATGGCGGCAGAAATAGGCCAGGCGGTGGTAGCAATCCGAACAAGTCGCTGCGAAACTCTGCAACCTAGAATCTGATAGCAACCACAAGATGTTACAGCAAAGATCCTGAGTTTTCCGGAATTCGTGATCAAAGTTTTTAATTAACTGTAAATTGTTTTTTGCTAAGGTTTCAATTTTATTCTCGTAAAAGAATACTTGCCTGCTATTAGATTTATTAACAAAGTATAGGCTGAGCCATATGATGGCTTTTTTTTGCAATTTTGTTTTACAATTGCGCATGAAAATGTGTTTTTGCTATTTGTACGCAAGCTAGTGTAGGCACACGCTCTGACATCACCCACATGGAAAAAAAATGTTGCAAGTGTTGAAGTTGAAATCACCTAATGTTTTTACTAAGACATAACCGCCTCGTTGGTCGAGTGGCTAGCGTACACACCTAACTATAATAACCAACCGCGAGGCTCGGGTTCGATTCCCGACGGGGGCAGGCATTTGTATGATGAACATTTAGATGTCTGCATTTACTGGTCTGGGACACGGTTTCGCAGCGGCTCGTCCGGATTGGTACCACCGCCTTACCTATTCCTGCCGCCATAACGTCCAATGCTTGCCGTTGACGTATTCCGGTTCGGAGGACAAGGTAGCCGGTAAACTTACTTTTGCTCGAGGTCTAAAATCCCGGACTCAGGTTGGCAACGCACCATTACTAACTTTGGTGTCTTTAGGCGGCGTGTATTTCTTACCATTAGGGATATCGTCTGCTTGTTTGCCTTCCATTCTTATAAAAAAACTGTAAAACCTTGTAGTTGCTATCAGATTTAATACAATTCTGTATAATAGGTGACATGTATATTTACCTAAATGTGTCAGAAATATAAAATAAATTGTCGCCGCGGTCCGGGTGTTAGACTTGACTGCATGAGGTCTCGGGTTCGAATCCCGGGTCGCCCACAAAAAGAAGATTGGATTTTTCCAATTTTCTAATAAAAAAAATGTTGGTCGGGATTGGAAACGTGCCCGGTTGGCGATAGGCTTGCCACCTATCACATTATGGGACTTAGTATCTTCGGCTAGTCGTGGGTGCCCTGGTTGTACCTCTGCCTACCTCTTCGGGGATAAGGGCGTGAAGATACTTTTTTTTAGATATAAAATATGCGAATATATAGCATTAACCAAATCTGTTTAGTACGAAAACTACATGTAAATAATTAAATCTAGGACAGTTATAATCAATTCTGAAGCAAAATAAAAATGCTGACTTAAAACTGTAAGATCGCAAGACTCAAAGCTTATCACGATACAAACTCTTGAGAATCAGCTGATATTTATTACCATAACTAGTTTGTAGCAGAAAGTTTGAAGTGAAGTATAAAACTTCAGCATTTTAAATTGCTTAATAAAGAAACTCTATCGTTGTTCATAAACTATTTCGTAAACTTTTAATGATTAGTTGGACTTAGTTGTTGCTATAAATGGAATAGGATAGTAATGAATAACAAAATCATGTATGAAACTCCTACATAACTTAATGCTGTCGCATTTTCACGTTCTAGTCATACATTTATAATGTACGTCTAAATATATTTTAGCAAGTACTTCTATGATTTAAATTTGAAAGCGGTTTTGAACATGTTTATTAACATCCACAAAATGGATGTCGTATAATTTTGTTGACTAGACATTTAGTTTTTTAAATAACCTTTTTGGAAAGTAATAGAGAATGAAAGTTTGTAAAAAGCTCTGTGTTTTTTGATTTGGTTTTGATGCTGTAATTTTTATGTTTTGATTTATTAAGGATTTCCCCCTTATTAATCCGGGCTCTTTTGCAGAATAGACCATCTGCCTTCCTGCCAGGCAGTTCGTTAGAGGCGACCATACGCTTACTTTCACTAAGAAGTGACATCTGACTAGGTGGTAGAGTTTCGCAGCGACTCGCCTGGATTGGTACCACTTATCTATTCCTGCCGCCATAACATTAGCACTTGGCGTTGACGTGTTCCTGTTCAGATCGTCCCGGCCTCGGATTGGCAACGCATAATTACGTTAATTTCTTACCATCAGGAAATCCGTCTGCGTGTTTGCCTTCCAATATCCTAATTTTTTTGAATAGAAAATTCAATACATTATTTCAGTATTTTTAATAAGGTAATAATTAAATAAAATTGAGCTTGATCCTATACAACTTGCCGCCAAAATAAGCCGCCAATTTTCAGCTTTTATAATATAACGAAGGCCTGGGCGTCGTGGGCTCTCACTCAGTCAAAATTCCATAAAGAAAATGTGTACTTAAAGATTGATTAAAAGATAATTGACGTTTCTGAACAAGACCAGTAATTGTACTTTATAGTGCATATTTTTGTTTACTTATATTCAGGATTGGAATCGTAGTCGATATTTTATATTTTCAATGCTCTGTAATTATAAGATACGTAAAGAACTGTAAGTTTTATTCAGGAATATTGTAAAAGAAAGCTGTTATTATTATATTACAAAAGAAAAATAATTTCAGAGTTTTTTTAAAGAATAAAGGTCTTCTTTCTTACTAAGCAGCTTATAAGCGAGCGTTGGTTTTCAGTTACATTTTTATTGTGAATATTTTTAGAATTTTTAAAATTTATCATTATAGATTGCTACCGCCACCCTACCTATTTTTGCTGCTATCTGCGTGCTCTTCTCTTTCTTATTCTATCTTTAAAAATATGCGGTAAACTGAAGAAGTAAAAGTAGATAAAGTTTATTTCCAACTTGTTATCGTTTTCTGAAAACGTTAACAAATACTTGACATACCAACCTCCGTTTGGCAACGCATATTTTTTTGCCACCAGGGAATCGATCTTCTTGTTAACCTTCCAATATAAAAAAGAAAAATACTTAGGTAATGATATTCCATTGAAAAATGTCTGCGAAGTTCAAAATTGTGAAACTTTTAGCTTCAAAGTTCGTAAGCGTTTTAAGTTTTTCTCGAATACTTCGGAATTTGTGAAAATTTATTTTTTCTGCCTTTCCATTTATTATGTGCCAAAACTAGACAATTTAGAGTGGGCAACTCATTTCGCATTTCGACAAATACAAGAATTTATACTAACATTACAAATGTTTTTGTGCTTGTTAGTTTATATGTCTGTCTATCTCTCACTAAAGGCTAGATTTTTATCGTGATACCTAAAAGGGTTCCCGCAGGATAGGTGAATAATTTTAATACTCGGGCGTAGCTACGGGCAAAATCTAGTTTTTTTATGATTGTGGAAGGCAAACAAGCCGGCGGATTGCAAGATGGGAAGAAATTCACGCCGCCTAGAGACACCAAAGGAGGTAAAGATGCATTACCAACCTGAGGACGGGATGTTTGGCCTTGAGCAAAAGTAAGTTTGCCGGTTACCTAGTCCCGAACCGGAACACGTCAACAGCAAGTGCTAATGTTATGGCGATAGGAATAGGTAAGACGGTGGTACCAATATGGGCGAGTCGCTGCAAAACTGTACCACCTAGCAGGTAGGTAGTCTATTCTGCAAAGGAGCCCGGACCAACACGGGGAAAGTAGTAGTCTAGTACAGTAAGCAAACAAAATATCTGACCCCTAACAATACCTTCAACAACTGTATATTAAAAATTATGCATATTTTAGAATCAGTTAAAAATTACTGGAGAAATCTATTGACATATAAAAAATATACAAGAACATTACCTTGTCCATTTTTCGAAGTCAGGTAAAAGAAAATATACGTTAAACTTAAACAGTAACATTTGTAAATTTTAAAGTATACCTCACGACCCTGAAAAGGTTTGAGCGAACCCGTAGCCCATAAATAATAAAACAGCGGGAACATGTACATGTGACTTCTGAAACAAATGTAATAAACGGAAATAGTTATTTGTTTTAATAGACTAGCGGAGCTAACAGACTCTGGTCTGTCCTGACAGTGAATACTTTTTTGAAGCGAAAACTTCTTTAGCGGCGTTGCGCTCTTCTTTTGGAATGGGTAAAAACTTCTAAACTCGCGTCAGGACACGCGTCGAAAAATCGTAAGACGGGACAAGGCGCTTGCGCGAATGTTCGTGTTGTCATGTTTGTGTACGATAGCGCAATAAATGAATATTGTATTCTACCACATAAATAATAGTACTTTCATACTGATAATTATTAAATTCGTGCAAAATTATTCCTTAACAAATTCAAAATATAAAATATGCACAACGCTAATATTCAAATTTTCGATTCTGCCGGCACTCCTGGAGTACAATCTGTTGTTTTTTTTATTTGAGACTTCTGACAAAAACTAACTTTTTCCCACCCGTTTAGTTTGTATGAGAAAAACAAAATATTACTTTTCCTAGTTTTTTCAGCCAAACGGGATAAAAAGTAACCTGTGTCTGTCTTCTAATTTTAAGTTATCTATCATTTTTAAGTAAGATTGCTTCTGCCGTTCTCGAGTTATAAACAGTGTAACTAACATGAATTCATTTTATATAATATATACAAGATAAAATGTACCTGTTCGATCTTTGGTCGAAAATAGAGGGTAGGTAGCTTGCTCATTCAACCGGACATCGACCGGTCGACTTTAAACTGAATGGACGAACAAACAGTTTCGAACTAACGCCTGCGAGCTTCGCATAAATATCTAGCATGTTTTTCGTGTGCTTACCTCATAATAATATAAACTAGAGTGATAGTGATAGTCTACGTAAGACTTTAAACAAAGAATCTTCGTCTGAGACCAGAAGTAAGCCGAGGAACCGTGCCAGCGACTCGCATAGGTGCCTTAGCGACCCCGGATTGAAGGTTGCTGACGCTTGTTTACTTGCTCCTCTGTAGATGACCGAAGTTTGACATTCTTCCACCTGATTCTCTTTCTCTTACCTCATACAGTCCACTACCTCTTAAAACATCTCCCTGTAGCCACCTTTTGACTTTTGTCATTTTTGTCTAGCGTTAACGGACTATGCTACAGTATCCGATGTCCTTTTATCTGGATCTAAGCTATCAATATATATAAAAATCAATTGCTGTTCGTTAGTCTCGCTAAAACTCGAGAACGGCTGAACCGATTTCGCTAATTTTGGTTTTGAATTATTTCTTCAAGTCCAGGGAAGGTTTAAAAGATGAGAAAACAGGAAAAACTGCGAGAAAACTAGGAAAAACAACATTTTATTTTTTCCCATACAAACTGAACGGGTACCACCCGTTTAGTTTGTATGGGAAGTTCACCCGAAGTTTGCCGGGACAGCTAGGCTCCCCATAATTTTTTAGCCAAATCATCTTAGCCGTTTTTAAATGATAAATAGTGTAACCAACACGACTTTCTTTTATAAACAAACGTGATAAAATGTACCCTATGTCCCTTTTTCTGCATCTGAGCTACCTTTCCATAAATTTTCAGCCAAATCAGTTTAGCCGATTTTAAATTATAAATAGTGTAACTAAAATAACTTTCTTTTATATTATATATACGAGATAAAATGTTTTTTGAAGTGAAACTTCTTTATCGGGGTTGGAAAAAAATTAGTGTAATATTTTTTCGTTACGCGTCACATTTTTCCGTTACCCGCCATCTTTGTTCTTATCCCTAACACGCGTGATTCGAAGTATACTTTCTCCAGGGGAGTAGGGATTGGCAATAAACTTTATTTAACCAATTTCTGTAAAGTTTCATATAGTAAATTATTTTTTGAAAAATAACGTCATAAAGAAGTTTCACTTCTTACGAGTGTACGCTAGTACACGCACACATTTTTTTTTATGTTATAGGAAGGTAAACAAGCAGACGGATTTTATGATGGTAAGAAATTCCCGCCGCCTAGAGATACCAAAGGTGGTAAAAAGGTGGTAAAGGCGGTGAGTCGGGTGAGTCGCTGCGAAACTCTGCCACCTAGTAGTAGTTTTTTCTGGATCTAAGTTACCTCCCCATACATTTTTAGCCAAATCAGTTCAGCCGTTTTTAAATTCTAAATAGTGTAACCAACACGACTTTCTTTTATATGTATAGATATTGATACAGCTTCCGAACATGTTTTGGCTGTTAATAAGAATTTATGTAGGCGCTGAGGTATGTTAAGAGATCTTCGATGCAAGTGTTCTCACCTATATCAATATTTAACCGAGTATTGACAAGTGTTAAAAACTGTGTAATGCTTTTGATAAAAGTTGTCCCTTCCTAATGGTTTTAAACGGACTTACCATATTTTAGAATTTAGAGGTATAACATTTTAGTGATTTGGCTTCATTCACCGACTCAAAAAAAGGAGGTTCTTAATTTGAATGTATGTTTAAGAAAGACAAGTCATGGCTTTTTTATGCTAATGGAAAGCAAACAAGCAGATGGATTTCATGGTGGTAAGAAATTCACGCCGTCTAGAGACACCAAAAGTTTGCGTTGCCAACCTGTGGCCGAGATGTTAGGCTTCGATCAAAAGTTCCGGTTCGGAGAGTAAGGTAGCCGGTTAAGTTTACCGGCTACCTTACCCTCCGAACCGGAACACGTCAGCGGTAAGCATTGGACAAGGTAAAGCGGTGGTACCAATCCAGGCGAGTCTCTGCAAAACTCTACCACCTAGTAGGATGTCACTGTGCTAGTGGCTGTTAGCCTATGCTCGTCTTTTACGAGCTGCCTTATAAAGTCCTGATGATGCTGTGACAAGTGAAACCGATTGGTCATAGCCATAAATTAAGTGTTGAATAAATGTATAGTGGAAAAGTACAGGCGTTTATCCCAAAAGAGTCTGTATACAATGGAATTGAAATTAGTGTTGTTTAAAATTTTGCTCAAAACTTGTCCAACCGTCTCTAAGTGTGAAATATCGATCTAGTTTAACATTAAAATTGTCACCTCACATTACGTTTATTGAAACATATAATACAGTGAGTATATACGAGCACCTGTGTGTTTGTTTAAAGTCCATTTGCTAAGAAAAGACCGCCTTTGTATCGTACCTCGTCAGCCAGAGCTTCCCCGTACAAAAGAACTTTTACGTAAACTTATGTTTTTCATTAAAACCTTCTGCGACCCAATCTAAGTTGTATACAACCACAACCGTGTGTGGGTGTACTTGATTTCTTTTGTTGATCTATTGTCCAGAATTAATTCCTATTTTATAAAAATCACTTGAGTTATCTAAGAAAAATGTATTCTCTTTTATATTATACTAGCTGCCCCAGTGAACTTCATCCCGCCAACATCCGGATAAAAACTATCCTATCTTTTAAGATGAACCAAACTACAGATACATGAGAAATTTTATCGAAATCGGTTCAGTAGTTTTGGAGTTTATTGGCAACATACATCGAGACACAAGACACGCGGACGACTTCTTGCGTCTTTTCGTATTCGATACTTATTACATCCCATACTTCTTGTCCGATTTCTATGTGTCTAAGTGCGAATATTGTTACTTTATTTGCATAATAAAGTCTTGGCCGTAAGGATATTACGATTACAAATGGTGTGCTGATATTCGATTTTCAATAATTCTCGGTCGCTTTGGAAGTCCGCCTATGCTGGTATTCATGCGGCACACTGTATATTGTCGTATGTATTTTGTGCATATTACGACCTTAGTACGCCCATTCGTACTGATAACTAAGGGAGTCGCGTATATTGTCGCATATATCTCGTGCACTGTGGTTTCTTTTGTAGGTCCGTCTTTAACAGAAACCATGTGGCATGCTGCATACTTTCGTTGATATATCCCATAATTTCTGCCTTTCTTTGGACGTCCGTTTATAATAGTAATCTTGTTACGCACTAAACAGGCTGACCGGTTAAAGTGTTTACGGGGTAAAGCATAAATCATTTACAGTCGAATAATGTAAGGTGTACCCTATCCAAAAACCAATACTTTTAGAGTTATTTTTTTTTTAAATATTTTTCAAGAAATTCCCGATTTTGTTCGAAAAAAATCGACATTTTTTTAAGCAATTATTAAAACAAAATTAATAAAATAATGTAAGATCAATCATTATTTTATGTGATTTTACTTATAGTCATCGCTTAGAGAGTCAAATTTTTAATATATGTTTTTTC
>NJDD01005316.1:93731-153174 GCA_002245505.1 Calephelis nemesis
TATATATATATATATTATATACTATTGTACACAGAAGATCCACGGAGAAAAATATTTATTTCCTTACAAAATGGAACAATGTCTAACTTTATCAAACTTGCCCAGTCTGTATTAGTATTCACTCAGTGTAATTACTCCGAAAAAATGAAGAGGGAAAGCTTTGACAAAGAATTTCTGAATGTTAAGTTGATTCAAGATCCGTAGATTTAAAAGATCGGCCAACTGTATCTCGCAAAGGGTTCCGTAGCCTCGTCAAATACGCAAAATGAACTGAAATTAAATATATTTAGTTTCTGAATATATGTTCATCTATAATATAAAAATGCATCGCTAAATGTGCTGGTAAGCGCATAACTTCCGAAAGACTGAATGGATTTGGCTAATAATTTTTTTATTGTTTTAGTAATTATAAGGACAAAAAATACAAATTATACAGCAAAAGAAGAATAATAATGTCGATTAACTGATAGTCAAATACTAAAAATTACAAAAAATAGTTTTAACTAGAAAAATGTATCTTCACACCCATATCCCTAAAGAGGTAGGTACAACCATTAATCTGAACAACCGGAGACCTAAGTCCCACAATGTGGTAGATAGCAAGATAGTGTAGGTATATTTAGTTGTAAAACCTGATGATGATGTAAAAAGTGAAACCTCCTTTTTTTATGTTATAGGAAGGCAAACAAGCAGACGGATTTCCTGATGGTAAGAAATTCACGCCGCCTAGAGACACCAAAGGTGGTAATGGTGCGTTGCCAACCTGATGTCGGGATGTTAGGCCTCGAGCAAAAGTAAGATTACCGGCTACCTTACCTTCCGAACCGGAATACGTCATGACTTTATGGCGGCAGGAATAGGTAAGGCGGTGGTACCCATCCGGCGAGTCGCTGCCAAACTCTACCACCTAGTCGGATGTCACGGTGTTAGTGATTATAAGTCTATGCTCGCCTTTTACGAGCTGCCTGGCAAGGAAGGCAGATGGCCTATTCTACAAAGGAGCCCGGACCAACACGGGGGAAACCTCTTGGCTAAAGTAACAATAAAGGGTAACGTAAAGTGTATTGTGGAAAAGTACAAGTGTTGTTTTAAAGGCGTGTGCAAGGCTATCTGTGACCTATGATTCAAAACCGCAAAAAGAATAGGTACCATTTGTTAATTTGTAATGTTATTAGTGTGAGCTTAAAACAAACTTCGCTATTCAAAACCGAATTAAAATCAATTTTATTTTATATTTTATGGGAAACACATCTCTGGACTTTGTTTCAACAATAATATTATACAGTACATTAAAGTAATAATTACAAACAAAAAATATCACCTGAACTACAAGTAAAGTAGAATATTGAGTTCTTTTATTTAATACAAGTGGTTTTATTTTGTTTCTAACTTTATTTAATTTTATTTTGTTACTTTTCATCTTTATATATATATAATTCTTTTGTGAGTGTGTATGTCACTGAACTCCTTCTAGACGACTGGACCGATGTCGATGAAACTTTTTGTATACTGGGGAATTCGAGAATGTTTAGATTCACAACTTGGTCCACTGGAAAATGTTTTTTTTAATTATTTTTTCAATAATAAGTAGTTGTTGATTTTAGAATGTTTCACATCGGATCTGACAGACTGCGCTACTGTCGAAACATTAATGTCAAGCGATACGAAGTTTGCTGGGTCAGCTAGTAATACTATAAAACTCTACTGCATAAAAGTTTAAAAATCCACTATTGAAATTAATAATTTTAGCGCATTAAAACCGCAAAAAAACCAACTTCGATTAAATTAAACAAGTCCTATGTAGTTTTCTTGATTTCCCTGGAATTCCTTCGTCAGACCCAGACTTAGGGATACTGGAACCAGCTTGAAAGTGCGTTATTTCTACTAAAAGAAGCTGTTCAAAAATGACAAAAAATCGACTAAAACTATCTTCAGTTAACATGTACATAAACATATGGGAGTCGGGCAAATGCCCTACTCCTTTTTTTATGATACTGGAAGTCAAACAAGCAGATGGATTTCGTGATGGTACGAAATTCAAGCCGCCTAGTAATGGTGCGTTGTCAACCTTAGGCCGGGATGCTAGGCCTCGAGCAAAAGTAAGTTTTCCTGCTACCTTAGGTACTCTCCGAACATGAACACGTCACCGGCAAGCATTGACGTTATGGCGTCAGGAATAGGTATGGCAGTAGTACGTATCCGGACGAGTCGCTGCGAAACTTAACTCCTTTTTGGCAGTCCGTTAAAAAAAGTAAGTGGACAAATGGGCAGAAAACAGAAGTTTTCAGTATTTTTGTCTGAACACGGAGCTCTAAAGGTGACTAATAAAATTAGTAAATTTATTAAATTTCATTAATGAGAAGGAAAGTTAAAATAGATTAAAGTATTCGTTCTCTTTAATTAAGCTAACAAAAATTAAAAAAGGGAAGATTCGATCGCAGACTCAAAAAAAACTCGAGAAAAGAAGTTTTTCTTGAATAATTTGATTAAGAGTGAACGATCGCGTTGTATTTTAAAATCCGGCCCGGAAAAAGTGATAAAAATATGGTAAGCAAAATGTATTTTTCAATGCACCATTGATAATCCATACTATCACAACATAGTATAAAACGAAGTCGCTTTCTCTGTCGCTGCATACAAAGAGATATAGTCCCTTAAATCCCTAAAACTACGTAACGGATTTTAATGCGTTTTTTTTAATAGACAAAGTGATTGAAGAGGATGGTTTTTATGTATATTCTATGTCCGTACGAAGCCGGGGGGACCGCTAGTAATGTTAAAATTGCGAAAGTCTGTCTGTTTCTCTTTCACGCCAAAATCGCTGAACTGATATTGATGGAATTAGATACTCGTAGTTCTACGTATTCGGAGAATTAAGAGGTCGGCGAGATCATCTCCATATCGATAAAAGTAAAGGTTGACCGGCGACTTACTGTATCTAGTATCGACACCGTAGGACAACCAATTATAACTGTCAAAGCAATTACTTGCATCAGCAAACTCGTACTAAATTAGGCAGTGTTGCTTGATATCAAAAGGCAGTCACGGCAGATTGAAATGTAAGCCATTGCTTGGCTAATGTCTTAGAAAAAAAATCGCGAAAAGCGTCCTTGCAGTCATGCCATCCTTCACCACGACAACACGTCCACAAATTCTGCTCGGTCGGCCGGTGACTGCGGCCACTAAATGTAATATCGATACCGTACGACAACTAATTATGACTGACAAAGAACACCTGTAAGCAAATTTGTATCGAATTAGACATTGGAATTTATTAAGTGCTAAACATTTTTCCTGACCGACTTAAGGTTCAGAAGCTTCACACTCGATGGATACTGCATGATTAAACGAAAGACCGAGAACGACTGAAGAGAGAGAAGATAAGAAGATCAACAAAAGTTAAGAACAGTTGGAGAACAAAAAAAAAATTTGCGTCTTTCCTTGGGAAAACTTATTTGAGGTTCAAAGGATAGTCAGATTGTTATGTAAACCATTGCATGCTCAGTGTCTTAAAAAAAGGTCGTGTGAAGCGTCTTTTCAGTCTTGTCATACTTTACCACGATAACGCATCAAAAGAATTTCGCTAAAAGATCGAACGCCAATAAAGGCTTCAAATATGGAACTAACGTCGCATCCGTCATACAGTCCGGTCTTCGCACCTTACGGCTTCTTTTTCCCCAAGAATAAAATATAAACTACTTAAGAGGTTTACGATTCTCAAGCTCGAAGCGTCGGTGAATGCATTGCACATAGCCGTAAAAAGACTGGACACACTGCTTCACATAATGGTTCCAATGAATAGAAAAATACTTTGAAAAGCAATAAGTAAATCATAAAAATCTTATCTAGTCTTACTGATAAGAATCCAAAAAACTTACAACATGATCTAAGTATCATAAGTGTAATAATAGAAGATTTGTTACACATCTTTTCCTATTCCTCCTGATATGGCGTCCTTTTTTGTCATTGTCATGTAACAAATTAGAGAGAAGTACAATTGGAGAAACTCGATTTGATACCAATCTTGGCACCGCCAATCTAGAACAAAGTAGAATGTAATACAATGAAAAGGAATTGAATTGAATGTAATAGAGTGGAAGGATTAGAATGGGATGTAATGGAACGGAATAGAACAGTGTGGAACATAATGGAATAGATACAGTAGAATGGAATAGAATGATATTTATTTCATATAGATTACATAAAGAGCACTTATGGTTTGTCTTCAAAATTCTAAAATTTACCCACTAAACAGGATTACGGTGCTAGCTACAAAAGCAACTCTCGCCTTTATGAACTGCTTGTTAAGAAAATACATTTTGGACGACATTCTTCAAAACAGAACGGAATCAACACGAGGAGAAAATTGCATTCCACGTTGCAGATGTCCTTGATGTTTCAAAGGTAAGAGTTTAACAAAAGAAAGCTATTTTAATTTTCGCACAAAGAAAACTCATTATGAAAAACAATATTCAACTTAACGAGGGGTTCACTAATTGCGTACACCTCATTATGTATTGTAATATCTCAAGGACAGAATCACGTGAAGCTATGTTAGGGAAATCATATTCAATGCAATTAAAAAGAGGTTTTATGGTAATCCAAGGTTATGGTTATAATTCAGCTGTCAAAGATTGTTTAGGAAGTCAAATACGAAGACTGTTTGCGTGGATATAAAAAACATACTATACTATAGCATTAAAATGACCACCAATGATTGTTTAATTATTATATACTAGCGGCACACCCCATCTTCGCACTATTATGAAATATACATATTATAAACCTTCCACTTCAAACACTTTATCTAAAAAACCGCATCAAAATCCGTTGCGTAGTTCTAAATATTTAAGCATATTGGTTAGGAAGCGACTTTGTTTTATAATAAGTAGTGATTATCCCTACAAATTGATCGCTTTATATCATAGGACTCGAGTGATAAAACGTAAGGGCTCAGACCTTCACGGATCAAACGAGGGAATTGACATGTCGAACACAAAATATATCCCTTAATGGGGAAATTTCAGTAAGCTACGATAACTGTAGTGCTTCTATACACTGGTAATTAGACAGGCATTGATATTTTAACCAACTCAAAAAAGGGAGAGGTTGCGATAAAGATCCAAACAGTGATCTATAAACAAGTTTTTCAATTAATGTCACATTCGTAAGTAATTTCGGAACCGATTCTTAATCTCATACAAAATATTCATGAGCTACAATATCCTTGAATGTAAACTGGTTTTGGTTTATGTTATTGCATATTTTGGGAATCCTGTTGTGATACCACTTATATCGCTTTTGTGGTCTTGTGATGGCGTTGATTATATGAGTGTTTGATTCTCGGGCCAAGCCAATTTAAATGGTTTTTTTTTAAATTTTCTAATAGTAAACAATTTTGCCCGGTATTAGATAAGAGCCAGTCTGGCGGTATGTTTGCCACTTGTCACATTGTAAAACTGTTTATGACCTTTGACTACTTTACTTCGACTACAGGGATACGCGGATGAAGATGCCTACCTTTGTTACAAACTAGTAGATCCCGCGAAATTCGTATCGCTTCACATTAACAGCTACTAACAGTTTGATTTTGTCATGAAAATTAGTCAAGCCGTTTAAGAGGAGTATGGGAACGAACATTGTGACACGAGAATTTTATATATAAGATGAATATTACTTATCTACATTTTTACGACAAAATATCAATTATACTGTCGATTTTCGCAGTGCTAAAGCTTTCCGATATTTGGCTGGCTTACTTAGTAAGTTTTTTAATAACATAAATTGTCTCCTTCACCCTATGGTTACCCTGGCAGAGTTCGCTCTGAAGCGATAAGATCAATAAGCAATCCTAGATGACAATTCCCCGCGTTGGTCCGGACTCCTTTGTAGAATAGACCATCTGCCTTTCTGCCTGGCGACTCGTAAAAGGCAAGAATACGCTTACCGTCACTAACACCGTGACATCCTACTAGGTGGTAGAGTTTTGCAGCAATTCGTCCGGATTAGTCCCCCCGCCTTGCCTATTTCTGCCGCCATAACGTCAGTGCTGTTGACGTGTTCCAGTTCGGAGGGTAAGGTAGCCGGTAAACTTACTTTTGCTCGAGGTCTAACATCTCTGCCTCAGGTTGGCAACACACGATTACCACCTTTGGTGTCTCTAGGTGGCGCGAATTTCTTAACATCAGTAAATCTGTCTGCTTGTTTGCCTTCCAATATGATAAAAAAAAGTTACAACATAGCCGTAGCCGCTACAAAACACAAATATTTATATTGCTATATCGTGTATACGATAACAATGTAACCTTAACTGTATTTCCCAAAACAATGTTTGAAAATAAATTACTTACTGAAATAGCGAATGTAGGATTATAATTATAATATCGCCATACATTTATGCGACCAACTTCCTAGTTTTCAATGATCGCGTGTGACAAAATGGCGTCACGCAAACAACTCCTTCGCCATTCAATGGCTGACGGCGGAAAAATGTGACGTTTTATTTCTTTGACTTGAGACTGGAAACTTTTCAGGAATGATTCAGATTATGAAATTAAGCAATATTCTAATAAGTTGGATTGTTAAATTTTTTCAAGTACGATTGTAATTGAATCATCAAAACTATAAATCAAGAGATTTCCACGGCTGCGACAGCGTGATAAAGTTACTTGGCTCTCCCAGGAGAATTTGTTTCGATATCGGGATAAAAAATAGCCTATGATTCTTTCCAGCCTCTTATCACCACACTTTTTTCCGTTCTTTCATCCATACATTAATTAAGCGCAGTAAAACTGCAAAAACCGACCCCAACTTTTTCATTGGATAGGTACTATGTCGCGATTTCATAATTAATTTTTCACAAATCAGCAAATGTTTCTTAAAGTGGTCTTACATAAATTTCACCAACATTCAAGTAGTAATTTTTTAGTTTCACTAAATAATGTATACATTTTTATATTATCTGGACGAGCTCAACAAAGACATCACCAAGATAGGTGAAAATTTTATGCACTATTAACTATAACTCAAAATCCGCTTATCGGATCACGATAATTCTAATACGGGACCATCTCGGAATTATGACGTATCTAAATAAGAAACATCAAAATCGCTTGGCTATTGGTCGAGTAATCACGTAAAAAACATGCAAAAAAAACATAGCTGCTGTTTTTTTTATTGAAAATCTCCTTTTTGGATACGGTTAAAAATTGTCATAGCCCTGAAAAACACATAAAACAAGAAACAACCATACTTTTGAGTTTGTAATACAAGTATAGGTTGTTAAGTTTCTTTGTGATGCGAGGGTTGTAGTAAATAGATTTGTGGCGATAAGACTGCCTCTGGATACCATTAATTAAGTTGTTGCCAGTGAAATAGCGCAAGGGCTTAAGTTTTGTTATTTACTTAAAATTTCTGTTAACTTAAAAATGTAAATTAATTAATCGATAAATAAATGAATGAATTAACAAATGAATGAACACTTTGTTAAGCACAAAAAAAATGTTTGAACTGTTTTCTGAATAATACCTAATCAATACAATAAAAAAAAAACATTAATTCTCTTATCAGTGTTCAATTCAATGTTATTCGTTCGTCATTATGCTGTGGTCGGGGTATTAGGCATATTGTGCAAGTTTACGATAATTTACCAAAATAAAATGTTATCAAACTATTATAACTTTTAACAGTAATTCATTATTATATAAGTGTGTCGGTGTAACACTATGTGGGTTTCTCAAAACTTATGAGATTCGTATTACGTAAAAACCGACAGACCTTGATTCCAACCTCTTGACCTCAGATATATGTTCCGCCATTTTTAATGTGATCTATTAAAACAAAAAATACAAGTTCGTTTATCACACAAATAAAACCTATTACAGATAAAAAATATCCACCTACTCATGTAAAATACATATATTACCTATACCAGTGTCTCCCAAAGTTATTTGGGCTACGACCCATCTAAAAAAAGTTTCCAAACTCGGGACCCGCCTCTAGAAAATTTAATTGTTACCAATATGAATAAAGGACTGAGGTTGAACACTTTTTTATAATTTTAATAATTTACTTATTTAAGTAAGTCTTAATTATATAACTACATCAAAATTAGAAGAATTAAATTGTCGGGCGCGTGGTGTATTATCACAAGGCCCACTCAATATTCTTTTGCGACCCACCAGTTGGTCACGACCCATAGTTTGGGAAACCCTGACCTATACTATTCCGCTAATCGGTTTTAATGTAATGTGCCTCAAGCACCTTGGATCTTATGTCTATAACATAAAGAATAAATAAAGAAAGCTATAAATATACATAAGGATATACATCGAGAGGAGCTGACTAGATATCCCAAAATACCACTTGCTTTTCTAATCACCACTCCCTCTTTTCTCATAATGTTTGTAGGAATTTCAAAGTTACATTTGCGATTATTGGAAATATGTTACATCTCAAAAACTGCTGAATACATCTCGTTTAAGCCCATTTTTCATGAAAGTTGAGTCTCCCGACTATTTCAGATCTGCCCAGATCAGTCAAACTGGCAAATATCCAAACCAGGTTAACGTTATTTTTATTAGAAAGTTGAAAGAATACATTATAATAATAATAATAGCCTTTTATTCAGATCTACAATTTCATTAAAAAATACACTTATTTGTTCTAATATTCTAATATTTGCCGTTTATTCACTTTTTGTAGATTTGTTTGCCAATCGGCAAAGGCCTCCTCCAACCTTTTCCATTCTTTTCTTTCCTGCGCGTTTCTCTGTTCCACGTCACTCCTGCTACTTCCCTAATATCATCATCTCACCTTTTCTGTGGTCTGCCTCTTTTCCTCTTACCTTCTCTAGGATACCATCCTGTTATTTTCTTATTCCACTTATCATGGCCTCTTATCATATGTCCTGCCCATCTCCATTTGAGCCTTTTTATTTTCAACGTTATGTCTATGGTTTTTGTTTTATTCCTAATGAAGTAGTTTCTCAGTTTGTCTGATTTTTTAACACTCAACATGCTTCTTTCCATAGCATATTAGCATGTTGCGAGTTTGCTTGTCATTTTCTGGGTTAGTGCCCATGATTGGCAGCCAAACCAAAGAATACATTACCTTATGTATTTTTGATCGACCTAGGGGATGATTATGTATCTCAGTTGCCAACTCAAACTGCAAAAGTGTACTTACTTACTTTGTTTGCTATTTCTTTTGTATTTCTGTTGGTCACTGGAGATAGCAAATATAAATTACGTCATTTGACAGCTATTTCATGTAGATACACTTTACCATTTTGAGTTGCCAACTGAGATATATAATCAGCCCCTTGGGACCTCAAGAATTCAAGTCCAATGCCAGACCGCAGACCACAGAGGTGATTACATTTGCTTATAAACGAGGAGACAACTTTCACATTAATTCATAAAAGTCTTCAAATGTAATATGTGTTATGATCATATTACAAGCTGTAATATAAGTATGGTTACGTTTTTAAAAGTGCTTAGTCACGAACTTCTAGGTCAAACGGTTTATAAAACACAAACTCAAGGTGAGATTAAAAAAAAGTATCTTCACGCCCATATCCTCGAAGAGGTAGGCAGAGGTACAACCGAGGCACCCACGACTAGCTAAAGACACTAAGTCCCACAATGTGATAGGTGGCAAGCCTATCGCCAACCGGGCACATCTCCAATCCCGACCAACATTTTGTAATTAGAAAATTGGAAAAATCCATTTTTCTTTTTGTTGGCCGACCCGGGATTCGAACCCGGGACCTCATGCAGTCAAGTCCAACACCCGGACCGATAGACCACAGAGATGTAGATTAAAATATTCATAATATACCTATGTTTAAACAGAAAAACGAAAGTTTTCTCGTTTCTTAATCGAAAAACTTAGAATTTAGAATAAAAAAATTCCAAAAAAGTTACATTATTGAGTATTACATTGTACACTAAAGTTGCATGTAAATAATATTAATACAGTTAATACATAATTCGTAATAAATAGTGATGTGCCGAATTGTTAAAAATATGTATCCGTGGATACAAATCATTACTTTTTTACTCAATTCGTATTTGTGTCGAATATTGAAAAATAGCCACTGGAAGCTTTGTGTAATGTACAGGACATACTCGTATCTAGATATAAATTGTGCGGGTCTCATATTTTTGTTGTTTAGTTTGATACACGGCACTGGAGAGCATAGATAATGATTGTGATTAATAATTGGTAAAGTATGTTACGAGTATCAATCTTGTTTTCATTACAGTACTTTATAAGCATTATTTTTGAAAAATATTAGCGTTCTGCACTTTTCCTACACATAAACTAAAAGTGTGCCCAATTTTATGCTCCTCCGTCAGCGCAATTTTTGTAAAAAGGAGTCTAAAGTTTTTGCTTCACGTATCATATGGTTACATTCTTTAAAAGTGCTTAGTAACGAACTTCTAGGTGAAACGGTAAAACACAAAAACCAAGGTGTAGACTAAAATATTCATATGTTTAAACAAAAAAACTAAAGTTTTCTCGTTTCTTAATCGAAAAACTTTGAATCTAGAATACTTTTCTTATAGTGTTACATTATTAAGTATTACACTGTACATTAAAGTTGCATGTAAAAAATATTAATACAGTTAAAACATAATTCGTAATAAATAGTGATGTACCGAATTGTTAAAAATATATATCCGTGGATACAAATCATTACTTTTTACTCCATTCGTATCTGTGTCGGATATTGTATAATAGCCACTGGAAGCTTTGTGTGAAGTACAGGACATATCTAGATATAAAATGTGCAGGTCTTCTATTTTTGTTGTTTAGTTTGATATTCGGCACTGGAGAGCATAGATAACGATTCATAAATGAAAAGTTTGTTTATCGATATTATTTTTATTACAGAATTTAAACAATACATTTTGAGTTGCACGATCCAGGAATCGAACCGCGACCTCATATCGTCAACACGAACACAAAATCAGTAGATTACTATAGTCATATTTTGTATAACAGTTGAAATGTAGAAGTTTAGTAATAAAGTTTGGAAATATTGTGTAATAATAAATTTAGGCAAAGAGTAAAAATATTTTCACTGTTTATACTGGAGATGATCCGATGTAAATTGGATATATATGATTTGGGTATGGATGTTTCTTCTTTTATAGGTATCCGCGAATACGAATGGATATCACACATCATTATTTGCACACCACAATGTGGTAGAATATGTTGGAAAGCTTAAATAATTTTGTAACAACCTTAACACACATATTCCGCAAATAAATAAATTTTCTTTCTTTCTTTCTTTCTTTCACTAGTAACAAAGCGGCCAACGTATAAAGTCGCAAATTGCGTGTGTTAGAATTATGTTACAAGTCGTCACATAATTTTTATCACGGTCTATTTAAGTGTTGGGTATAATTTTCTAGGTTAAATATTTTTTATAGCACAAAAGGGAAAGGCGATTTGGTCACTACATTGGCGCCGCAATGTTTATGTTCATATAATATTAAATTTAGTAATAATTAACATGGACTATTATTGTTACATGGTAATACATTGTGTAATTGATAATATCGGCGACTCCTTTTTTATGAGACTTCTTAGCCGTCACATTTTTCTCTTGCGTACATTGAGCACTAGTTATGAACCACAAGAAACCACTGTATGTAATCGCCGAATTTCATGCTGCGTCCGTCTTGATATTTTTAAGGCTTCATAGAGCTTGTGTGTATTTTTTTTTCAAGTTTAACTTCTTTTCGGTTACTCTCCTCAAAGAAGTTTTACTGAAAGCATCTTCACGCCCATATCTCCGCAAAAGTAGGCAGAGGCACAACTAGGGCACCTACGACTAGCCGAAGACACTAAGTCCCAAAATGTGGTAGGTGGCAAGCCTATCGCCAACAGGCACATATCCAATCCCGAGCAACATTTTTTTATTAGAAAATTGGAAAAACCAAATATTCATTTACTTATCCGACTCGTTCAATTTTAAATCTATATGGACTAGTTGGCTATCTGTTAGCCAAAGTTGGCACTGTCTTTTAAAGTCAATTACTATGATCAGTTTTTTTGCTCAATTTAATAAGGCAAGGCCGCCGCATAAGGCGACAGTAATGACCGGACATTTTTAGTGTATGGACTATGGCTAGAAAGAAAAAAAGAAAAGAAAGAAAAACTTTATTTGCGGAATATGAGTGTTACAAAGATGTGACAAAATTATTTAGGTGTTTCTACATATTCTACCAACTTTTGGTGTGCAAATATTTTAATAGTTAGATATTAATCAATTAGTTAGTTTAATTATTTACACACTGTTTATTGTATTGATTAGGTACATGATTATTTATTAATACAAACAATTTTTAGAAAATAAATTAATTTATCCCTGTCTACCGCAAAACTACCGATTACTACCGCTACGATTCCGACGTGATGGTAACTTTTGTGTACTATAAACTATAATCATATGCTGTTCTTAATACCTAATTTTACTTGTTTTGTAGTAAGTTATATGGTGCACAATAAACAGTTCATTCATTCATTCATTCACTCATTTATTCATTCGTTCGTTCATTCATTCATTCATTTAACTTTAAGTAAAACTTACGTTGCTGACTCAAATTCACCGGACTTTATGGGCAAGCGAAGTGTTTGGCCCGAGCCATCATTATTTAGATGGGTTCCCTACAAAGTCAGCAACAAACGCATATCCCTGGAGATATAGGTAATGTTAGTAGTGCCTTCCACCTCTATCACAATATAAGCTCCATTATATCATAACACTTAATTTTCATTATTCATATGTGGAGTGTCAAAAGCCAGCTCAATCGATTGAGAATAGCTGCTTTCAAATTGAGTTGTAAAATTCCACCTGGACAAAGTTAAATTGCGAGTTGAATAAAAACTTACAAAAAAGAAATGTTCATTTGTCTCGCTTAAGTTCAAAAACGCTTGACAGACTCGATTAATTTTGGTTTAAAAATACTTAATTGTGGAAGTTCAGAGAAAGTTTGAAAGGTAAGAAAAACGTTGCGATTTTTCCCCCAACAAACTGCCATTAATTAGTTGTCAATGCCGGACGGAACAAAGTTCGCCGGACAGCTAGTCGAATCTAGATGTTTAATTAAGGTATGTCTGTAGGTAATATTGCTTTCCTTTTACATATTCTGCTACTTAGGTTAATAAGTACTTTTTGTGTTATGAAATTATGAAAAGCTCTTTAAATGGTAAAAGAAAACAGCCACCTACACACCTCGAAAGTTACTGGTGACAAAAAATGCGCTGTGTAAAGCCCGGATCTTAATCTACCGGTTTAGTCTATCCCGACTTACTTCGTATACAAAATACGACCCCGTCAAGTTCTGCTACCAGGGCTGCATAAATAGGTACTCTATCACGTAAGTCAATAAATAATATTTTATTTTTTACTATAAAATCTTATAAAATATCCAGACGCCTTAGCTTGCCAGCGACATACAGTACTACTATTTAAATAATGCACTTCGGCTTTACACTTTTTACTCTTTTTTTACTTTACACTTTTATTTTTAAATTAGCTGACCTAATATAAATTTAAATTTATTTGCACACCAAAAGTTGGTAGAATATGCAGAAACACCTAAATAATTTTGTAACATCTTTGTAACACTCATATTCCGCAAATAAATATTTTTTTTCTTTTCTTTTTTCTTTTCTTAAGCGTAATGATTAATTGTAACAACAACTCTATATAGATACCTTTAAGATACATTGAGATTTCCGAAGCTTGACAAATAAAGACGATCCGCATAGTAGGTACTTCTGTATATTAGTTCAGTTGGCGTATTGAAAGAAGCTATAATTACTTCAAACAATACTTCTTATTGGGGCAGAGCGCAGCGCGAAGTTGAGGTTCGGTCTCCCGGGAGACAGTCCGTGGTGCTGACAATAAAGATAATGCAGTCGTTTTGAATAGTGAGTCAGTCTCAAGCTGCAAACTTTTCTTGCTAAAGTCCGATGGTTGAAAAAAACCTCAAGCAACAATTCAGCCATTCAGAAAAAAAACAGATTTAAATATCTAGGTAGAAGCAGACTGCGCTATGATGCAAACAAATAAAATAATTTTAACTTACGGATGGGAAACTGCCTATCTTGCCGGTTTTATCTGAAAAAGAATAATACAAAATTGTTAAAAAGTAAGTAAAAGTTGAATAATATAAAGTTGTAATTTATGAGAGAAAAAACATTAATAAATATTGAAACGTATTAGGTACGTAAACGTGAGAATGATCTCATTCTTTTACGATTTTTTATCCTTTATTGTACAATATGAATACAAACATACAACATACAATAAACTGTATTACTATCAACACAAATTTTGAAAAAATACTGGTCCAGGTTAAACCCCAAAACCGATCAAGATGCAATTTGACACTGTTATTAAAAAACATATATAAAAACATAAGCCATTTTCTCTCCGTTGGACTGTCTAAATTGGCTCGAAAAGATCACACATTTAAAATGTAAAGTAATCCTCGCACAAAAGAACATTCAAATGAAATGTTTCGCTTCAAATTCAAGAAATTAATTTCCGTTGCAAAAGTAAAAAAAATTGTTAAATTCCTCACTTTCACCCCCCACAATTTTTAAACGGCTCAACCGGTTTTCATCAAACATTCTAAGAACACTCGCACATAAGTTACCTTTAATACAAAAAAATTTAAATCAGTGCATCCGTTCGGGAGTTATGATGCCAAGACAGGCAGACATACAGACAGACACGTCAAACTTATAACACCCCTCTTTTTGCGTCGGGGGTTAAAAATATGTCAAAAGAATAATGTAAATATGGCGGTCTTACTGCGCAAAGCAATATCTGCTATACTTACAGACAGTCCAGAAGTTTTTATTAAAAAATAATAATTAAGCGCAGTAAAACTGGAAAAGCCGACTGCAATTATTACATTCAATTATTACCTACATTGGGTAGGTACCCTGTCAAAATTTGATAATCCTTGTTTTTAAATATTCCAAATGGTCCAAATCGGCCCACATAAATTTAATTATTATCTTTCTAGTACTAAATATTAAATTAGTTATAAATTATATTTCATTGTATTAAGCTCGGTGTGGGTCGATAAATAAATAAATAAATATCCCCGGACACGTTACACAAATTGAATCTAACCCCAAAGTAAGCAAATTATATGCTTGTGTTAAGGGTGTAAGTCAACAATACTAATACATAGAAATACTTAAATAGACACCAGAATAAATTTAATAGACAAATGTCCATCACACAAATGCCTGCCCCGCAGGGAATCGAACCCGAGCCTCGCGGTTGGTCAGTGTGGTAAAGCGTGCACTCAAGCCACTCGACCAACGAGGAGGTCGATGCAGGTTTGGATCTTCTACTAAAATGATTTATCATAAGTAACAATGATCGGTCGGCAATACTTTCGGGCAGTAAGTGTATGTATGTATGCATTGGGAATTGCATATTAACACGCTAGTGAACTACACGTATTTTACCCAGATTTATCTGGAAATTTGTCTATTTGATTGGCATTCAATTCCATTAAAATTAAAAATAAATAACAAAATAATACTAGTGGACGCCCATTGGTCGAAATTTGACCATAATACATTTTAATACATTGTTGATAAGAACGCCATCTTCATTTCTCAAGACCAACTGATTTGTTTCCAAATTTTTTAGCGCGCCATCTGTGATCTTTTGCCGTCAAAATCAATTTATTTGTTTGTGTGTGTCAAATGCATGGTAGTTGTGGGTAATGTTTTATTTATTGATTTAATGTACTTTAAAAGCATTAATATTGAAAAATATAAGCGTTCTGCACTTCCTCTATACATATGCTATAATTGTGCCAAATTTTAAGCTCTTGCGTCCGCGCAATTTTAGTACAAAGGGGTCCAAAGTTTTTGGCATCACGTATTAATATATAGATTATCCGAAGCATGAACTCGAATTGACAACCGGTTATATCGCCACGTCGCTTTTAAGAAGTCGTGTAATGGTAGTTTAAGCCTTTTCATGACTTTTAAAGATTTTATTTTTTAATGTAGGCCGTCAGAATGTTAGGTTACTAGCACATAAAGGACATGGGCCACTTTCCATACAACGTTTGCCCTAGAGCCGACAAACTCTGTGCAATGCATTAAATAATATTATAATCTGTTAATAGTTTTATCAGAAAATAAATCTGTATCAGTCATGTATTATTTTAGAACTATGTTTCCAAAAATCGTGATATTGGGGCTGGCAACCTGTCAGATAAATCTCGGCAATTTTTTTTATGATATATGGTAAGAAATTCACGCCGCCATGAGACACCAAAGGTGGTACTGTTGCGTTGCCAACCGGAGGTCGGGATGTTAGACTTCAACCAAAACTATGTCTACCGGCTACCTTACCCTCCGAACCGGAACACGTCATGACTTTATGGCGGCAGGAATAGGTAAGGCGCAGTCACGTCTATCACGGTGTTAGTGAAGGTAAGCCTGTGCTCGCCTTTTATGAGCTGCCTGGCAGGAAGGCAGATGGTCTATTTTTCAAAGGAGCCCGAATCAACACGGGGACTTTGACTAGTCGTGGGTGCTTTGGTTGTACATCTGCCTACCTCTTCAGGGATATGGGCGTGAAGATACTTTTACTTTACCTTTTTAGTTATCTATTTATTTATTAAAATAACTTAAAACCAACTCCGAACCTAAAGAACGGAAGTCACAATCTTCGAGAAAACGTTAAAAAATGAATTAAATTTACATTTCTAGCTTAAAATGAAATCACTTAGCTTAATTCCGTATTAACAAGTTAATGGAGTCATAAACAGATTCTCCTTTATCTTTATCATTTCGAGATGAAACATGTTTCCAGGGTCACCGTCAAAAATTTATTTCGATATTTTATCTTTTAAGTCGTAAATAAATACTTCAGATCCATATAATCTATATATTAACACGTGATGCCAAAACTTTGGACCCCTTTCTACGAAAATTTGGCACACTTATAGTTTATGTGTAGGAGAAGTGCAGAACGCTAATATTTTTCAATAATAATGCTTATAAAGAACAATAAATCAATACATAAAACATTACCCTCACTACCATGCATTTAACACACAAACAATTATAATGATGAAAACGATAAAAGATCATAGGTACATAGATTGCGCACTAAAAATTTGGAAACAAAGTAGTTGGTTTTAAGAAATGAAGATGGCGTTCTTATCAACAAGATATTAAAATTATTATGGTTGAATTTCGACCAACGGGTGACCACTAGTGTTTCATAAATATGAAGATTCATTGAAAACAACAATATATTCGTATTCGTGCTAGCAACGATATATCCGGTGCTGAACAACGCAAACTGTATATTCGTTCCAACAAGTAACAACGATACATCCAGTACTAGTTTTAGAACTTGTAGCGCCCCGGACGAAATTTTTACAATACCCTCCTTACCTAAAGTGCATGGTAATAAAAGAAAAGATAACAAAAATATCCATTTTTTCAAATCAATCAATCAATCAAATCGGTTTATTCGATGTAGGTACATAATATACTCTTATCGACGTCATAAATTTACAACTTAAAATTTTATACTCTAAAATCTAAATAATTAATATGAAATAAAGGAAATAGTGACATTTATTAACCGTTATTTTTAATAGTAACTTATTTCCGTTAAATAAAAAAAAACCGTGTTGGTCCGGGCTCCATAAAAAATAGAACATCTGCCTTTCTGCCAGGAAGCTCGTAAAAGGCGAGCATAGGCTTGGCGTCACTAACACTGTGACATCTGACTAGGTGGTAGAGTTTCCACTACTAACACTTCAGATGTTTGTAAGCGACGCATATTTCATAAGGATCTGCATGTGGCTGTTTGTCTTCATATCACATAGTATAAAACAAAGTCGCGTCTTCTGTCCCTATGTCCCTTTGTATGCTTAAATCTTTAAAACTACAGAACGGATTTTGATGCGGTTTTTTTAATAGATAAGATGATTAAAGAGGGCGGTTTATATGTATATTTCACAACCGTGCGAAGCCGGGGCGGGCCGCTAGTTTAATAAAAAATCAAATTCGTGAGAACAGATAAAGCCACAGGCTGTAACTAGTGTTTTAAATAAGCTTGAGATATGCTAATAAAGCTGTTTAAAGATTTAACTGTATTGCGGTTGGTACTGACAAAGGTATCCTTTGGGATAGCAAAGTTTGGAGTTCAGAGTCATCAAACGATTAGTGTTGCCAGTTCTGATTTAGTGGAGTTGGAATATTTGGTTTACAAGATAGTGTCCGCCTTCGAGCTCATCTGCATTAAACAATTTATTTTTAAATAAAGGTATTTCCCCATGTTGGTCCATGCTCTTTTGCAAAATAGGCCATCTGACTTCCTGCCAGGCAGCTCGTAAAAAGCGAGCGTAGACTTATAGTCACTAGCACCGTGACATCTGACTAGGTGATAGAGTTTCGCAGCGACTCGTCTGGATTGGTACCACCGCCTTACCTATTCCTGCCGCCATAACGTCGGTGCTTGGCGTTTACGTGTTCTGGTTCGGAGGATATGGTAGTCGGTAAACTTACTTTTGCTCGAAGTATAACATCCCGGCCTGAGGTTGGCAACGCACCGTTACCACCTTTGTTGTCTCTAGGCGGTGTGTATTTTTTACCATCAGAAAATGTGTATTTGTGTGCTTAAACCTTTAAAACAACGCAACAGATTTTGATGTATGATTTTTTTAATAGATAAAGTTATTGAAGAGGAAGGTTTATGTGTACATTTTGTACCCGTGCGATGCCAGGGAGTGCTGCTAGTTTTAAATAAAATAAAAAAAAACTAATATTACAAAAAATACTAGTTTTGTTCGTTAGTTTGTAGCACGTAATCTTTAGAAATACCGTCTCGATCATAAAATTTTTTATATACAGAAAGCTACAGAGTGACATGCTTTTATGTGTTATGGTTAAACAAAAAAAATCTGTGAAAAGTAATGGGCAAGTTACTGTATAGCATCTTCCTATCAGTGCTGTTAGTGGTCTAGTGGTCTGGTTTAACTGACTTCGTGAAGTCCGGGTTCGATTCCCGGGTCGCTCGACAAAAAGAAAATAGGACTTTTTCGATTTTCTAATAAAAAATGTTGCTCGGGATTTGATGTGTCCGGTTTGGTGTATAGTCTTCGGCTAGTAGTGGGTGTCCTGGTTGTGCCTACGTCTTCCGTAATATGGGCGTGAAGATACTTTTACTTTAGTGGTGTTAGTAAAGTTAGACCTATGGCCACCTCTTACAAACATACCCGGACTGACATGGAAAATAAATTTAAATTTGAAATTTCCGTTCCTCAATAATTGATTGTTAATCCTAATGTTAAATTGTTAAACAAAATGTTTCTGTTATTCTTTCTTTGCTTTAACGCCGCCTATGGCTCAATTTGTTAAAAGGCGGCGTGCCCGTTAAGCTCACCACAGCCATCAAAATAAACAACAACCCATCAACCATGACTGTTGACTAAAACATCCTTTTTCTAATGTAATATGAAACGTGTTCATTGTAATTTTACGTGAATATTTACACGATGTTATTTGCTTACGTTGCTTACGTTTGATATCAGCGTAGGGTGTTAAATTGTAAACATGTGTGTGGTCTTAAGCCTATGCCATAGTGGAAGCGATTTCTTAAGCGAACGCGTTTTTCAAATACATGTCAATTGTATTGATAGAGTTGAGTGTCGCTGATTGAAAATATATACACTGCAAATTAATTTCGTCATTCAATTTACAATACAGCGTTTTTAAAACACGAAAATAAATTAGAAATAGTGTTGAGTTTTGTTTACTAAAATGCGAATTGGTACTGAAAACTTTTAAAGTGCAAGATAATAGATATGCAATGATTTGAAAAAGTTACAAGAAAACTGATTCATTATGTCAAAATCGTTTACATAATTTATATTAGGACTTTATTTTAATTACCTTTAAATCCTGTATTTGCTGTTTTTTATTTTATTTTAGTAATAGTTCGTTTTGTTAAAAATTTGTAATTAAACAAAACTTGTGACAGTGTAGATGAATTTGTCACCAAAATTCAATCCACCGAAATATTACATAGCATGTTTGTCAATCGAGTTAATCTTAACATCAAAGGTTTAGCTATGACTTTAATTATGTTTCTTGTCCATAATTCCAAACTTTTTTTGTAGAGTGCGTGATGCAAGTGTTTGGCCTCTTAATCCTCAAATTTCCTGTCACGTGCCATTTTTTACCAAGTCCAAATCAGGAAGAGGTTCTCAATTCGACTGCATGGTTTTTTTATACCCGTTTGTCGTGTGGTGCCAACCGATTTTAACGTTTTTTTAGAAAGATAGTTCATGATTCCGAGTTCGGGCTAGCGGTTTTTGAGTAACACCTAATAGTGCATATCATCATTGATGAGGTCGTCAAGTTAAGTGAAAAAATTTTGTACTATTAATTGTAACTCAAAAATCACTATGAGGATGTTTATAAATTATAATGGGACCGTTTCAGAACCAACGAAATAATAGAACCTAATGAAATAATTGAATTATTTGCAGTTTTACTGCGCTTAATTTTATAGGCAAGCAGACGATGTAAAAATTTGAACGATTAAAGTTTCAAGAGCTTTCTATGATTATAAAGGGAAATACAAACTACAGTAGTCGTATTTGTTACGAGGTCATAATTGGTTCTATTGTAAATACTTGAAGCATAAAATTAAAATCCGAGATTGTACTGCACTAGCTAAAAAAATTGACAAATTTGTATCAAAAACTATCAGAGGATACAAAAGTCCTTTTACATTCTACAATCAAATCGCTGGCCTGTGGTCTAGCAGTCCGATATTAGTGTCGACTTCTTGAGGTCCTAGGTTCGATTCCCGAGTTAGGCAACTCCAAAGTTGTTTTTTTTTCAATTTCCTGATAAAAACGTTACCCGGAATTGGATATTTCATTGGTAGGTGATAGGTTTTCCAGCTATCGCAGTGTAGATCAATGTAATTAGTACCTTCAGATAGTCATAGGTGGTCAGCATGTACCTCTGCCTAGTTTTCTGGTGATATGGGCCTGAAGATAGTTACTTTAAGTTATTTTTAATATAATAATTTTTCTACTACAGCCGCTACGCTACCCGCTGTTCATAAATCCTCTGTCTAATGTCAGATTTTTGTTGTGAGGAAAAAAGATTTTAGTGCAGCCATAACAAGACTAGACTCAAAGGAATTTAAGGCTATTTTTATATCGTTTAGCATTGTGTGGTAAACCTTAAGTTCTCATAAGTTACTGGTAATAAAATCCTACAACCATAAAACATTGAACATGAATAAATGGACCTTATTATATCAGCAAGCATAAAATGTAATATTTTTGCCGTACGTACATATCGTAAATGATACAACGTTGTAAAGTTAAAATTACGTGTGTTCGTTAGTAAACAGCGCATTTTTTATTACGGATGGTTTATATAATGATCCTTAATTTGCTTGGTGAAAAGTGAGGAAGAGTTCAAAGGTAAAAGTATACCTGAGCTAGAAGGTGCTGATTCATTTGCATACCCTAAAAATATAAAAATTCGAATTGTTGTTTAGAAAATTCGAGGATCTTAGAATAACATATGAAGAAGCGATTCCTTTTCAACCGGCTTCGAAAAAAGGAGGAGGTTGCAAGTTTGAATACCATATTTTTTGTATGTTTATATTTAATGACTTTTTTGCAGTTTGATTGCGATTGAATATGTTCTTGTCTTCAAATTTATATTTGGAGAGGATCTCTATTCGATCATAATGACTAGTATCGTCCCGCGAAAGTTTTCGCTTTTGCAGGAAACCCGTTCAAAGATCGAGATAAAAAGTAGCTTGTGACATTCTTCAGTGATCTAACTATCGCCTCTGTGGTCTAGCGGTCCGGGTGTTGGACTTGACTGCATGAGGTCCTGGGTTCGAATCCCGGGTCGGCCAACAAAACGAAAATTGGATTTTGCCAATTTTCTAATAAAAAAAATGTTGGTCGTTATTGGAAATGTGCCCGGTTGGCGATAGGCTTGCCACCTATCACATTGTGGGACTTAGTGTCTTCGGCTAGTCGTGGGTACCCTGGTTGTGCCTCTGCATACGTCTTCGGGGATATGGGCGTGAAGATATTTATTTTTTAACTATCTCCACACACAAATTTGATCCCGTAAGATCGCTCTATTCCGAGTTGAAAGAACGACAAACAAAAAAACAACATGAGTATGTGGTTTGTTAGTTTACCTTTTTTATATGGTATTGGAAGGCAACCAATCAGACAGATTTCCTGATGGTAAGAAATTCACGCCGCCTAGAGACACCAAAGGTGATGATGGTGCGTTGCCAACCTCTACCTCACTCTCCGAACCGGAACACATCAACGGCATTTGACGTCATGGCGGCAGGAATAGGTAAGGCGGTGGTAACTATCCGGGCGAGTCGCTGCGAAACTCTACCACCTAGTCAGATGTCTCGGTGCTAGTCTTTTACGAAATGCCTGGCACAGAAAAGCAGCTGGTCAATTCTTCAAAGGAGCTCGCACCAAATCGATTCATAAGTGTCAATTAACATACATTAAAAACAATTTAGGAGCCTAACATACAACCTACTTTTTTAACTCAATTAAAAATAAATATTTGTATGTGGTGGATTTACATTGGGCCCGTATTGGTTCGGATCCGCTAAGTAGACCATCTGCCTCTCTAGCAGGCAGCTCGAAAGACGCCAGTACTGGTTAAGATATAGGTCATTACCATCAAAACCACTACACCTATTTCTCTCTTACCTGTTCTGCCACAAACATCAATCATGTTCCGGTCTTGTGAGTAAGGTCGCTTATTAACCTGAGGACAACGACGCACCTTTAACATCTATGGTGTCTATAGGCTACAGTTATATCTTACCATAAGGAGAGCCCTGTGCTTTTTCACTGATCTCTCCCATAAACAAAAAACATTGACTAAAGTCGTGAAAAACGCTTGCAAGCCATATTATTCAGAAAGAAAAAAAACATGATATTTTTTTTTAACTGTAATATTGTAAAAAGACCTTTCGATCAAATTTATGCAGCAGTTTCTCAGAGCTCGTTAAATTTGCTTTACCTCCCAGTATAGCATTTTAAAATAAAAGTGAACCATTTTTAAGCAATTTTCCAACCAATGACTGACAGTAGCTCGGAAACTGAAGCCATTTATTCGCTATTTCAGGATCCAATTTAAAAATAACTAGCCATATTTTTCACAGTAATAATTCAAAAGTTTCTTAACCCCAATTATTTAGTATCTATATATGTAATTAAAATTTACGTACATTATGGTTGTAACTTGTAATGTTTGTAATCCCCGTAAAAAGGGGGCATTATAATTTAGACGTGGCTGTGTTTGTTTATGTTTGTGTGTGTGTGTGTGTGTGTGAGAAAGAGATGGTTCAAGAATCAAGCACATGGCTCTCTGGACGCTTCATTCATCTTCTGACTGGCTAGGTTTGGAAACGGTGACAGTTTATGGTAGGAAGGGCTAAACTTTGTCACATTGTAGTAGATAGTTAAAAATGTTTGTAATAAACAGTAAATGTTATAATAAAATCAATAATTTTTTTGAATATTAAAATAAGGATATTAAAATATACCTAATTAAATATGTAATTGATTGGTATAATATTAAAACATTTTGCACACCACAGTATGCCAGAATATGTTGGTATGCTTTAATATTTTGTAGCATATTTTAGTACACTTATTTTGCAAATAAGTCCTTTTCATTTCACGCCATCTCTATATCTAAAAGAAAATCGTGTTAGTAACACTATTTACAACTCAGGAACGGCTTAACCGATTTGGCTTAAAATTGATAGGGAGACAACTTAAGACACTTTTTATCCCGTTAGACTCCGGGTAAACTATATATAGAAATATTTCAGTTTTTCCTAAACAAACTAAACGAGTGCAATAAACATATTTTTAAAGAAAGAAACACTTGTACTGTTTTACTTATCACTTATAATTTATTACTTTATATTTGATATTTTCCATCGTCGGCACTTGGTAAAACTTTCAAATATTTTATTTTATTACTTTATAATTTATTACTTTGTAATTAATAGCCTACCGGTTTCGCTTATACAGCATCATCAGGGCTAAAACTTAAACTACCGAAATAAAGTTCACCGTTAAAGTGAAATAAAGTTCGCCGGATCAGCTAGCGTATTATAAAAATAATTTCTATTTTCCTTGGTAATCGCAACACGCCTAGTGTCTGAACGGATGTACGAGTTTCGCTAATTAGTTTTTGTTGCATTAATTATTGTAAGAAGAAGGTTCTTACGAAAAAAAATTGTGATCTTATTTTAATTAAATGTTCATATTCATGGATAAGGACAAGATCAACGATTATCAGATCATATTTTTTTTGAATATAATAATAATAATAAATATCGCTGGACAAGTTACATAAATTGAATCTAACCCCAAAATAAGCAAATTATATGCTTGTGTTATGGGTGTTAGTTAACAATTCTGATACACAAAAATAAGTAAGTAAGTAGGTTTCTTCACGCCCATATCCACGAAGAGGTAGGCAGAAGCACTATCAGGGCACCCACGTCTATCCGAAGACACTAAACCTACAAAGTCCCATAATGTGTTAAGTGACGAGCCTATCGCCAATCCCAGGCAATGTTAATTTTATTAGGAAATTTAAAATGTACATTTTAATTTTTTTAATATATAGAAATAATTAAATAGATACCAGAATAAATTTTAATAAACACCCAGAATCGGAAATACCCCCGTCGGGAATTGAACCCGAGCCTCGCATTTGATCTACTGCAATAGTAAGGCTTGCACTCTACTCAACCAACTATACCTAATAATATGAAAAGAACAGTGGCAGATTTACATACTTAAATTTGTCTAGAATTAAATTGAGCAATAATTTTTTTACGGAATTCTACAAGCTAATGCATTTTCATTCAAGCGGAGAAAAAAATATCGGGGTTTGGAATGTTTTGATTTTTATGTTATGAATGAACAAAGTCATAATCTATGTTATTATTGTATGACTTATTAATATGTTAGATTAACTTTTAATCAAACAAACGGCATAAATAAACAACAAATAAAATGAAATCCAGTTCAGAATTAGCACAATGTCACACAAAAGCAAAATTTGTGTCCTAAAGGCATGCAGTAATTACACAGGATAATATCAATCAGACCATAAGCAGTCCAGGTCGGGTAGGAATAAATAAAAAACCGAAATCGTTTCGGTTGTTAAGCACAAAACTCAACCTAAACGGCAAACGCAAAGGTATTCTGTAGCATCTAACTGCAAATCTGTCTAACTGCTACTTTGGGTAAGGATGCCGGTAAACTTACTTTTGCTCGAGGCTTAACATCCCGGCCTCACCACCGGGAGGCAACGCACTATTAGCACCTTTGGTGTCTGTAGGCGGTGTGACTTTCTTTCCATCAGGGAATCCTTTGGCTTGTTTGCCTTACAATATTATAAAATAACTCTGATTCTACAGGATATAACTACCCGTGTTAACGGGTAAGAAAGGAATTAAAAATTTCGCCACGGAACTTGAATCCTCAGTAGCTCAATTGGTTAGAGCATTCGTCGGCTTGAGACGAAAGGTTACAGGTTCATATCTTATTTGGGGCGAATTTTTTTCTTTCTTTAAAATTTACAGAAATAAAAAAAATCAAATCAGTTGATATGCTTTTTATATTATAAATAGACTCCGGCTTTTAAGAAAAATCGTATCAAAATTAATCAACTTGTTTTGATTTTATGAAATCTATGGACGGTAACACAAACTTGGACAAAATTCTGCCATTGTTCTTTGTGAGTATCTTTATTACTTTTTCACGATTAAACAGCTAAATTTATTTGGTTGAAATTCAGCACACGCATAGATTATGATCTGGGATACTATCATGCTAACTTTATCGTATATTGAACTTGTGGGAGAGTAAAAAAACCCGTTAGCAGTATCTAAAAAAAGCACTTCAAACTGATGTGTCATACAGGATACCGGATCCACATAACACAGATCTAATACGACTTTTTTGTTTGTGCGACCGGTTGATGACGGCATTTTTTACATATCCACGTACACCTAAAAAGGCATTTTTCATTTGCACCAAGAATTATATTTTAACTGACGCCGACGTATAAAAAAGGAAGGATTTTAATATTCGAATTCTATATTTTTTTGTACTACTGATCGCCCATTGGTCGTAATTCAACCATAATAAATTTTAATTACAAGTTATACAATCCTATTAATATTATAAATGCGAAAGTTTGTATGTATGGATGTATGAATGTTTGTTACTCTTTCACGCAAAAACTACAAAGCCGATTACGATGAAATTTGGTATGTAGGTAGCTGAAGACCCAGAATAACATATAGGCTACTTTTTATCCCGGAGTTCCCGCGGGATTGGGACTTACGCGGGTGAAACCGCGGGGCGCAGCTAGTATTATATAAAGTGATTAAAATGAAATGTTCAAATATTAAGGTTCTATCAAAATTAATTTCATTTAGCAACACCAACCACTTTGTTAATGTTTGGAACATTAAGAAAATAGTTTGCGCGTCGTCTGTGATCTTTTATTGTTATCAATATTTTTGTTTGTGTGTGTCAACCGTATCGTAGTATGTGTAATGTCTTATTTATTGATTTAATGCATTTTATAAGCATTACTATTGAAAACCATCTTCACTTTACATCAGAAGAGATGGGGAAGTTACAAAATATTAATAAGTAAAATATATCCATACTAGCTATTACCTGCGGGTTTGTTCGCGTAGCAATAAATATGTTTACTGATTTTAGCCCATTAATAAGGACTTTTATACAAATTTTCATCCCCTTTTCTACCCCCTTAGGGGCACAATTTCCAAAAACGCTTAAATGTTACTATTATATTATTTTATTATATCTACGCAAGTTTCTTACTTACTAAATGTCAGTCTTCTATACATAGTTTCAACCGATATTTAACCCCCTCAGTGGTAGCATTTCCGAAATTCCGTAGTTAATGGGTTTCTACTCAATGAAACGAACCTCCTCACCAAATTCCATAGCTGTAACTTTAACAGTTTTTTTCGGGAGATGATGAATCAGTCAGTCAGAACATGTTATTTTATAAGTATAGATATCTTCTTTCTTTAGGTTCTGGCCTTCACGTTAGTATTTTGCCATTCGTCAAGTAGAAATTTGCATCAAATTTTATATAAATTTTGATCAATTATAATTAGTGATCAGTCATAAGTCGTCAGTAAGTCATGTCAGGCTCTTGGGTAAAACGGTGGCCTCATTACCCAAGCTCACGTAAGGAGATTTGGCGGCAACGAGGAAATACATGATACGCTAATTTCTTCATGATTATTTCATTTGTGCACTCTCACTGAACAAAATTGTACAAAATGCCACCAAAATTGACTAATTTCGCTCAATATCAACACGAAATTCAATAATTATGAAAAAACTTTGACCATCTTTTCTCTCCATAGCGCCAAAACTCCTGTAGATATCTTTGCAATCATATAATATTCAAAATAAAGAACTATTTAACTAAGAATTAAATTCTCAAACCCACTTAAGTTTTGGTTATACCCAGGGACCTTAAAAATTCACCATGGCAATGTAATTTCGTAAATATGTTTTCTGCTAGGCTTATAATATGTGCAACAAAGATATAATGTTTTATTGTTGGTGCATATGCTGAGGGTTGTTTCATTTGTAAGAAAAAAGAAACAAAATGTCAAACGTGAATGACAAAACCGAGGCATCTGGAATATACGAGACAAGCTTAAACCACATTGTAATTTAAGGTCTCCTAAAAACTTGTTTTCCCGTTGTTCTTCTAAAATACTGGAATGCTAACTCTACTCTAATAGTCTTTTTTTAACAAATTTTATCAAATTTATCAACATATTTGATATTTTTCATCGTCGGCGCTTGCTAAAACTTCCAAATATTCATTCCAAGTACTGTTTTACGTAGGTATCACTTGTAATTTATTATTTTTTAATTATTATAGTTATTTTTTAAAGAACTTTTTCTTAGAGTTATTTAGCTTTATACGTGTAGGTAGTTATATTTTGGTATGTATTATGTTTAGTATGTAATTGTATTTAGTATGTAGTTATTTTTTTTGTATGGTTTTGTACACCAGGTCTACATATTCCATTTATGGTTTTCCTTTAATGGGTTGGCTGGAAGAAATTTTAATTCATTTGAGATAAGCTCGCCCTTTGTACTTACGTTAATATTAGTCTTAAGTTTTTCTGTATTCTTTTTGTTGTATACAATAAAGAGATAATAATAATAATAGCCTACCGGTTTAGCTTATCCAGCATCATCAGGGCTTAAACTTAAACTGCTAAACAATATTTTTGATTTCTTTTTACAAATTATGTTTTTACAATACGGTAGGCTTTTTACAAAATAATAAGTGATACGTAAAACAGTACAAGTGATTTTTTATTTCAAAATATAAAATTCATCGACGATCGTCTCATCCTCTTTTATTTACATTCAAAAACAAAAACTATTTAATTAAAATGAAACTCTCAAACCCACTTAAGTTTAGGTTATTCCCATGGACCTTAAAAATAAGCCTAAATAAAAAAAATTGTCCATGGTTGTGCCCTGTAGATTTTTTTAATAATGCTTAAACGCAAATGTAATATTTTTTAATGCGATAGGTCAGCGATCAAAAATAGGAGTTTCCTGATGGTAAGAGACACCATAACTGCAACCGTAGATTATAGACACCATAGATGTTACAAAATCGTTGCTGTCCTGCGGCCGGGATGCTAGGCCAGAACAAGACCGAATCATTATGGCGACAGGAATAGGTAAGGCAGTTGCTACCCAAGGGTCTGTTACTGAGTACTGGTCTGTAATTTAATTATATGACTTGCCTCTTACGAGTTGTCTAGTTCCTGGCAGTGAAGTAAATAGTCTATTCCAGCGTTTCCCAAATGCCAGGTCGCGACCCTGTACCGCGTCATATAAATTAAATACCGGATCGCAACATTCGATAACGATCGACAAAGACGTGAAAACTGCAAACCTTTCTCTGCATCTCACCGTGTCCTCTCTCCGCCAATCATAGATATTCCGCTCGGACAGTTTAAAAGGGTTTTTTGCATCTTGATTTAAGTTCGACAAAGTTATAGTGTCAAAAATGTAGGTAAAATAACCCTAATGGATGAAGTTTGTGTTAAAAAGTGTCAAGTTTTAAGGGGCAGTTTGAAAATTACCGACAGGACAATGTTTGGAAAACACTGGCTTATATGACTCTACTTAATGGTCCCGGACCAACACGGAGAAATGTTAAATTAAATTTGTTAGTTAAATAAATAAAACGAAATTTTCTAACCCCATCGGAATGATTTAAGGGATTCGGTATATCTTACACCTCAAACAGTAAATTTGTTTTGGGAAAATTTAATAGTTTATTGAAATCCAATAACCACCGGAAATTAAACTATTAATTGAAATCTGACAATCGCAATGGTCGGAGTGCTGACTCCGGATGTTTGTTATTATCTGTGGAATCAGCGATATTGCATTGAAAAAGCTACCGATTGTTATAATCCCTATATTTATTCTTTTTATTTTAATGCTATGTTTGCCACATTCTATTTTAAAATGGCATGGCTAGCTCAAACCTTTTTAATCTTATTCTTTCTTAAAATTGTGAATATGATTATACATTTTGTGGCCTCAATGGTCTAGCGGTTCAGGTGTTTGAGTCGACTTAATGAGGTCCTGGTTTCGATTCCCGGCTCAGGCAACAAAAAGAAAATGTGGTTTGTCACATTTTTAAATAAAAAAATGTTGCTCGGGATTGGATATGTGCCTGGTTAGCGATAGGCTTGCTACCTATCACATTGTATGACTTAGAATTTTCGACTAGTCGTGGATGCCCTGGTTGTGCCCCTGCCTACTCCCTCGGGGATATGGGCGTGAAGATACTTTTTTTATTATACATGAATGTTCTTAACAAAAGGTTGCCTAGAAGACATAGTTTTTGTGGCGATAAGGCCGCCTTTGTGTATTACTTAAGTTTCTTATCTATTTTTTATGTATTTTACACACAATAAAGAGTTATTCTATTCTATTATGTTACACTATGATCGCAGCCCTTTGAAGACTCATACCATTTGGATGGTTTACATTTTATATTACTATCTCTATTAACAATATTATTATATATTGTATAGAGGATTTAAGAAAAATATTACTTAAACATTATGTTTTTCTTTAATATATTTTTCATCGATCGGAAGTACCCAAATTTGAGATTATTCGAACTTTTTAAAATTTATATCTTTAAAAACATTAACTTCATCGTGAAAAGTCATAGGATATATTTTATTGGGATTTCAATAAAGAATATAAAAAAAATTGTCCGGTTGAAAAATAACAATTCCTTGCAATTGTTTAAACAATTTCGTTATAAACAATATGGCACCGGGTCGCGCCATGGCAACATGCATGAAGAGCAATTTGAAGAAGATCGCATTAAAAATTTGAGGTGGAATAGTTTTCGGTACTCATGCGCCGATTCCTCCTAGTCTATACACACATTTTTTAAATTACAGCATATTGTGACCGCCGCGTTGATCGAGAAGTTATTGCGACCAATTGCGATTCTCCGGTTCGATATCCGAGGGAACACGCGACTGGTCGAAGTCACCAAGTCCCATGTGTTAGGTGGCAAGTCTATCGCCAATCGGTAAAGCGGAACTCATTTTCTTTTTGTTGCCTGGCCCGGGATTCGTACCCGGAACCTCATGCAGTCACGTTCAACACCTGGACAGCTGAACCATAAAGGCGATTTTTTTTTGTTATGATTATTTTAAATAGGAAACACCTGAATGCATTAATATTTAATGTTAAACTAGGTAAGAAATTGCCTTCAGAATCGCAAGGTCAAGGATCTCGACAGATCAAGGTAGGCAGCACGGAACTTTAAGCTCTATTGCGCTGACTGAAGGTCAAAACATAAAAAAAGAAAATCTAAATTTACGTAATTTTAAAAAAAGAAATTCTATTTTTTTACAAATTACATAAATGTAGATTTTCTTCTTGTCCTTTTTGTTTCAAATATTTTTAACACTAATTGTAGTTTAAATAAGGTTTACAAAATACTAAAATTTCAATAACATTTTTTACCCGTTGTTGCCCGCGGCGTTGCCCGCGTGATTAATGGACCCACAGGAACATTTTTTTATGATAAAACTATCCTATGTGTAAATCCAAGTTACCGTTTATGTGTGTGCCAAATTTCATTAAAATCGGTTATGTGAATGAGTAACAAAACAAATTACAAACTTACAAACTTTCGCATTTATAAGATTAAGATTAGATTTTATCCGCAACTCTTCCCACGTCTTAACTTATTTAGATTCCCTTGTTTACAAGTCTAGATAAAAAGTACGTTACTTTGTATAAAAAAACTCACAAGACTTTCAGAGTTAGATAGACAGAGAGGTCAGTCCATTATAGTGTGTAGCCACTGTTTCAAAATGACATCAGGTCTTTGTGAGGAGTGTAACCTCCAGTAGTATTATAGCCTCATGATTTCTAGACTTTTTTCTGTAACGTCACACAATTGCAACGTGAAAGAATGACAAACAAATAAAAAATCCGCATTTTTTATTAAACAAATAGAAATAACTAGGTACGTTAAAAACCGACTTCAAAACTTAGACAAAGTCGGTGCCAAGCCAATTTGATACATAAAATATAATTTAAGGCTTGGCACCGACTTCAAACCTAATTATTGGTAAAATATAGCACATATAAATAAAAGGTAGTATAGTTAATATTAAATAACTTGATTACTTTTTAACTTTTAAGTTTTGAAGTCGGTTTTTTAAAGCAGTTATTTTTATTTAATAATCTTTAGTTTTTTTTTTATAATATTGGAAGGCAAACAAGCAGACGGATTTCCTGATGGTAGTCACCAAAGATGGTAATGATGCGTTGGCAACCTGAGGCCGAGATGTAAGATGTAACCTTACCCTCCAACTGGAACACGTCAATAGCAAGCATTGATGTTACGGCGGCAGGAATAGGTAAGACGGTGGTACCAATCCGGTCGAGTCGCTGCGAAACTCTACCACCTAGTAAGATGTCACGGTGCTAGTGACGGTAAGCCTATGCTCGCCTTTTACGAGCTGCCTGGCAGGAAGGCAGATGGTCTATCCTACAAAGGAGCCGGACCAACACGGGAAAAAGTTAATTGCTGATGTAATTTAAGTTGATAAAAATAAACATCAGGGTAGGTGAAAGTATATAAAAAATGTTCATACAATAAAAACAAATGAGCCTACCTGAATGAAATTTTTCTGGGGCCAATTCGAAACTATTCCACACCAAACAAAAAAGAACAACGTAAATCGGTTCAGAAAACTCGAAGAAATCGGTGTACAAACATAAAAATAAAATGTATGCCGGCCTAATTGAGAACCTCCTCCTTTTTTTCGATGTCGAAAAATCCCAACACAAGTCACACAAATTGAGTCTAACCAAAACAAGATAGATAGCAGAATAAAATTGATAAACACCTAGACCCGGAAATGCAAACATCTAAATGTTCATCACACAAATGCTTGCCCCCGTCGGAAATCGAAAACGAGCCTCGCGTTTGGTCGATGTAGTTAAGCGTGTACGTTAGCCACTCAACCAACGAGGTAGTTAATAAAGTGTAATAAGTCCTCACTAATATACGAACTCATTACACTATGTTTTTTTTGTTATTTTTATTAGTTTTTCACCCGTTAGTCACGACTGTTCAGAGTAATGACCATATCAAGTTACACGACGATGTTTGGATATTTTTTTGTTGCACTTAAAATCTCTTAGTGTTTTTTTTTTATGAATGTTTATTCACAATGGTTTTCCTCGAACACTATTTGTTGTTTTTAACTAAACACGTTCCTTATGTTAAATAGTCTTAAGACATCGGTAGGTGGTAAACCCATTGCCCGCGAACAGAATTATATTTTACCCCGATTGATGGACAATTGGATTGGTTATATAAGGAGAGTTATGTGCAGCAGCTCATCCAGTTCCGGATAGGATTATACCCTATTCCTTAAAAGAAAAGAGAACTGATAAACCTGCTACGTAAGAAGTACAAAAATCAACTTAAGTGAGCACCACTCATATGTTTAGTAATTTTATTTCTGATTAATATAAAAGTTGTCTCATTTCATGTCTTCCTACATCATAAAGAACTTGGTTCGGATAAATCGCTAATATTCTTATTATTGTTATTTAGTTTCAGCAGAAGTTGGTAAAGTTCGGTCGGTTTGCAACTGTCTGAACCTCATATTTAACCCAAAAATAATAATCAGAACACGGATATAAAGTTTCCTAAATATTTGCCTCTGTTGGAAGGCTTATTTACACCTGTCTCGAACTTCTTTAAGGTAGTCAAGACAGTCAACCAATATTCAACATTCATAGATTGGTAACCCTTTAACTTTAGTCGTTAAAAATCTAGTGATGTACCTACTTATTTTTCATTTATGAACTTTCGGCGCTCGTTTTTCCTACGAACAAAAATATTCATACATTCACATATCTTCACGACAAGTCTCTTGAAGGTGAGGTAGAGTATCGAGTACAAATATTATTTCGAGTCCCAAAACATTTTTGTAACAACCACTGTAATGACGCACTGTCGTAATCAATCCCAGAGAGGCCTAATACCTTGGCCACAAGACAGCACACCTATAACATCTATGGTGTGTATACGTAATCGGTGTGTTTTACTGTGTGCTTAAAATTTGAAGAGTTTATTTCTCACACAGAACAGGAGTTTTCACTTTAAAAATGAGTTGTAACTAAATAAATACATAAACATCAAAAATAAGGTTAGTCTCTGGAGGCCTATTTTTAAAAGTTTATTTTTTTATTATGGTTTTATTATTTGTTTATTACAAAAGTGTCTTATTTATACAAAACTTTAGCATATTTTTTCTACTAGGCGACTAGGTGGTAGAGTTTCGCAGCAACTCGTTCGGATTAGTACCACTGCCTTACCTGTTCCTGCCACCATAGCTTCAGTGCTTGCTGTTGACGTGTTCCGGTTCGATGATAAGGTAGCCGGTAAAATTACTTGCTCGAGGCCCAACACAACCTTTTAAGCGGAAATTCTTACCATCAGGAAATCCGTCTGCATGTTTTCCTTCCAATACCAAAAAATATATATCAGCAGTCTTTTCCCATAAAAAAGTATCCTGAACCATAGAACATGGAATGCTAATGACCAGAAAATTCAAATTGATAATAATGACTAATGACCAATTATCATCAGGTGACGTTCTTTAATGACTCATTTAATGATGACCAAAATATTTCTTAAAAAAAGAACATCAAACCTTTTTTAAATTTAATGATTCCGTCATCTCTTAAACATCATTACATCATTATTTTAGGAATTCCATAAATTTAATTATTATCTATGTCATTCTCGAAAAACTTCGAACTTTGCAAAGAAATAATTTATTTAACTCTTAAATGATAAGACGCCTCTGTCGTCTATCAATCCGGCGTTACACTTGATTTCTTAAGGTCCCGGGTTGGATTCTCGGGTCGGGTAAAAAAAAAGAAAATTTGTATTTTCAATTTTCTAATGAAAATATATTTGCCCGGGATAGGATATTTGGTTTGGTTGGCGCTTGGCTCGCTACCTGTCACGTTGCGGGACTTAATGTCTTCGGCTAGTTGTGGTTGCCCTGGTTGCGCCTCTGCCTACCTTTTCGGCGATATGGGCATTAAGATATTTTAAATGACAAGAACAAAGAGAATATAATCACTGTAGACTAGAGAGTAATCAAGTTTGCGGATCTTTTGTTGGAAGGACATCCATATTCTACAGGCACCATAGATGTTTAAGGTGCGTCTCTATACTATTATACATATCTACTTTTTTCTCTGGATTGGTAGATGGTCCGTTCTACACCGAGGACTACCTTTGTCCCATACATAGCCTCAAAACTCCCATTCGAATTTTAGGTTGGCAACCCACGCCTATTTTGTCTACATAGGCAACAAATATTTCTATCAATCACTAAACCCCTCTGTTTGTTTGAATCAATTTAACAAAATTAATTTTAGACGTTTAATGAATGAATTAACAACAAGACATTGACTTAATTATCAACAAAATTACTTTACTGTTTACACAGAGTAACATAAACAGTATTAACACTTTCCCTCAGTAACAGTAATTTCGATTTTGGGCTTTTAATACTCAGTAATGAATTGTTAATAAGTCTTAATACATTGAATTCATTAATATTAATCTTCTTTTCGGGTTTTCCATTAGGTTCCCCATGTAGTATAGTAAGTTTTCACTTTAAAAACCATTGGTTGGCTATTTGGCTAATACTGTTGATTGGATTCGGTTTGGAAAATCGGTTGGCTATCAAACGAGTAATCACGTATTAAACATACAAAAAAACATTCAAATTGAGAACATCTTTCTTCTTTGGAGTTATTCAATAATATCTATTATAAAGTACTACTGTCTGGTTGTTTGGATCCTGGTCTAATACTTTCAAGACCAAATGAAAAAATAAAAATGTACAAAAATTTATTGCAAACAAACTTGGGTGTTCATCTTCGTGAATAATATTTCGCTGACCTGAATAACTGAAACACTGAAACATCTGTACTCTTTCGAAGAAAATTAAATATGTCGATCATACAGATTTAAATTAAAGATATTGTTGATAGAATGGTATTCGTGAAATCCAAACATTTGATTGCACGATACTGTCTACCTCTTGACCTTTTACATCAATATGTCAAAATGAGTTTCAAAACAATTATTTATATAGGGTCTTGTTTTAAGAGGTTCTCTTGGTCAATACATAAGTTCAACCTTTAAGAGAAGCTTCTTATATAATAAAATGTTCAAGTATTTCGTCTAAATCTATCTCAAGCTAATATTAAAGTATCAAAATCTAAGTATTTGTAAGTATCGTCACGCCTGTATTGTGGAAGAGGTAGACAGAGGTACAACGAGTGCACCCACGATTAGCCATGATTAGGAATTTAGTCTCAAAATGAGATAGGTGACAAACTTACCGATAGTTGAACGTTTATCCAATCCCGGCGACATTGAAGTAAGTTAACCGGCTACCTTACCCTCCGAACCGGCACACGTCATGACGTTATGGCGGCAGGAATAGGTAAGGCGGTGGTACCAATCCGGGTGAGTCACTGCAAAACTCTACCACCTAGTCAGATGTCACGGTGTTAGTGACGGCAAGCCTATGCTCGCTTTTTACGAGTTGCCTGGCACAGGAAGGCAGATGGTCTATTCTACAAAGGAGCCCGGACCAACACGGGGGAGTGCACCCACAATTAGCCACGATTAGGAATTTAGTCTCAATATGAGATAGGTGACAAACTTATCGCTAACTGAACATTTATCCAATCCCGGCGACATTAATATACAAATGAAACTAGATTTTGCATTACCCGATCCGTAAATCCAAACCGATTACGAAGCTAGCGACACAACATCTGTTTAAGATAAAGTGTAGAACCGGTTTTAGTCATCTTTCGTAACTACGAGTGTTTTGTATGATAATGGAAGGCAAACAAGTTGTAAAGCTGCGTTGCCAACCTGAGGCCGGGATGTTAGGCCTCGAGCAAAAGTAAGTTTACCGGCTACCTTATGGCGGCAGGAATAGGTAAGGCGGTGGTACAAATCGTGGCGGTGGTAAAAAACTCTACCACCTAGTCAGATAATTTCAATTGGACAGCAATCAGTCAGTATGTCAAATTCATATAAAGTAAAGTATTCATGTCTGTATTCCAGGCATTTGTAAATATAGATAGAGGTACAGCCAGAGCAGCCGAAGACAGCAAGTCCCACAAAGTGATAGGTGGCAAGCCTAGAGCAAATGAAAAAAATACTTTTCGATATCCAACCCAGGGTTAGAATAAGGGGTATTATGAAGTCAAGTCTAATATCGCTAGACAACACAGGCAACAATTTTGGAAATGTTTTCCTTTCCTTACTAATATAATTTTAATTAAAAGTTTTTATATTCAATATAATTTATTAAAATATAATATTCAAACATTATTGAGGTTCTATTGTTTATTTTTTTATAAGAACGCCGGCGCCATCTTCATATATCAGGACTAACTATTTTGTATTCAAACATTTTTAAAACTGTATGGTGCGCCATCTAACACTACGCCACTTTACAAGTGTTATTATTGACAACATGCTAGCGATCTGCACTTCTCCTACACAAAGCTATAAGTGTGCCAAATTTCATATTCCTTCACCCACGCAATTTTCGTAAAAAAAGGTCCGAAGTTTTTGCCTTATGTAATAATATTATAATAAGTAACAAAGCAACATCGTTTTATTAATAACATGAAAGCAAAAATTCCTTTTGTACAATTTTCACTTTACACACGTCATCTAGCTACACAAACCACATCTTTACTTTCTTACTTTTCCAATCCCCATCCACAATCCAATAATTATTAGCCTCATTATAACAAACATATAAAAAAAAACATACAATCGACTTGATAATCTCATCCTTTTGCAGGAAAAAACGGAGATGTCTTCAACTGAATGAGTTTTATTCCACCTACGAGTATTAATTTCCCAGTCTTGTGCTTTCGATTTTAAATTACTTATTTTAAGGTTGTGTCTCACCTCTAAGGTCTAGCGGTTAGGCGCTAGCCTGGACCTCTTTAAGGTCTCGCGTTCGATCCCTGGGTCGGGTAACAAAAACAAATAGAAAATGCGTAGTTTCAGTTTTCTTTAAAAATATCGTGGCCCGGGATTTCCCGGACGGGAAATAACGTATCCGGTTGGCGATAGGATTGCTACCGATCATACTCTGGGACTTAGTATCTTCGACTAGTCGTGACTGTCCTGGTTGTGCCCCTGCCTACTGCGATATAATATGGGCGTAAAGATACTTTTGTTTTAAGGTTTACGTAGTTTTAAGTTAGATACGCAAAACAAGATGAATTTCGTAATGGTAAGCGACGTAGCCTATAAACAGCTACGATATAAACAGTATCTTCAATCCAAACTGCGACGTTTAATCTCTTTTCTATATGAAAGGGGAGTATAAGAGAGCTTAGATTACTTCGGAGTATCGGATTATGATTAAGGATTTACCTCGTCTTAAGCATTTCCATTGTGTGACTAATCTCTATAGAGAGACAAAATTGAAGGTGTTTTTTTTTAAATATACTCGAACATGTCAGATTGAAGTATGATGATGGAAGTAGAGGATCAAAACTATCAAAAAACAAGTCATCTATTTTTATAAGGCATTATGTCGTATTTCCTGATTGACATATTTCCATACTCGGATATTAGGCATGTTCACTAACAATATTTGATGCGCTTATGTATGATCAAGTGCATAATTGTTATTTTAGTATAAAAAAACATTGGTGGTAGTTTTTTTGCGCACCGCTAAACCAATTTTAAGTTTTCTTTATGTTATTCAACGATAGTCATAGTAAGAGACAAATTAATTACTGACTAAACGTAGTAATCTTGTATTAGTTTGAATAAGTTTATGCCAACTTTTGATGTATTCCTCGAAAAACGATTAAAAAAGTCATATGTCATGGCTGGAGTAATCTGACATTTTTAAATTGTTCCATAACTATTGTTTTTCTTTTATTAGAAAAATAAATAATCTAAAATGATGATTCTAAAATGTTTGTGCACAGCAGAATTACCACCACTACCACTTCGTTAAAACTAAAAATGTCCCACGATGTTTTTAAGGATAGCGCACATTTGGACGGTACTTGACGGGAGACGTATCGCAGCGCAATAATCCTCTTGAATCGCTTTCATACATTTTGTATGGACCAAAGAACACTGTGCCGGGCCGTACCGCTGTAGATTTTGCGCAGCACTCCGTGTGCAGTCCCTAATTCAGCCTTCAGTCACAAAAAAGAGATGTTAATAATGTGAATAGAGGGAGGGTGACATTTTACCCGTAAAGTTTTATACGACAACTTACAGAGGCGCCACTTTTCATATTGAACGATTTCAAACAAGAATTGCTATTTTTTTCACTCTACTCTTTGGTACTGAGTAACTAAAATCCACCGATGCCAGCCCGCCCTGCCTTAGTCTGCTTTGAAATGCGATGCAACATGACCCGACACACTTCGCCCCGACCAAATATGCGCTATCCTTTATTCTCCATCATCTAATCTAGCATTTAGCGTCCTGGGCTTCTCTACTAATTTAAGTATATTGATTACGCTTACCACTTAACGCACATGATGTTTTTTTCTGTCTAAAATCAAATTGTACGTATATTTATATCCCAATGTAATGCCTGCGTGATTTTTTTTATTTAACATCGACCAATGAATTAGAGGAACGTGTTAATATTCATAATAAAAAATATTGAAAAGGATGTTAGTCCACAAACAGCTTTTTAATGAGCATACTGACCTTACCGGTTTCTTGTTGTATGCCGAATTAATTCAAATGCTAAATATAGGTTCCATTCCAGCGCCAGGTTTCATACAACCTTGCTTATTTGCGCTGCCATAAACACTATGGCGGCATTCTCGTCATTATCGGGTTTCGGTTGGTATGATGGTAGACTTAATTACACTAAGGGCCACTTGCGTGTTCCTTAGGTTAAATATTAAACTTTGAGTTAGTTTTTGGCTATGGTTATGTCACTTTACATAATTTGACATTTCAACTCATTATTAAATTTAGCACAGGGAAGTGCAAGCAGCTTTGGTTGGCAATGCGCCGTTTTCATAAGTTACCGGATTCATTTTACGATTAGTTACGAGAGGATACTAAGGAAAGATGAATAAAGCATTACAGCGCATAATGCAAAAGCTAAAACCAACGACCGCCATGGTGTGGGTTTGATGTGTAGTACCTAGTATAGACCATCTTCCTCCCTATCTGGTAGCGCGTAGGAGGCCAGCATAGGTTAAATATGTGTACATCGATTAGACCATTAGTGATAGAGTGCTATGCATCAGCTAGTCCAAGTAGAAATCCACCACCCTGCTACTGCAATGACAGTATTTATAGGAGCCTATCTACTTCCACATCATCTTACACACTCAACTTTGATGATATCTATAGTTACCCTATAGGTTGACCCTTACCGTCAGGACAGACGTATACTTATTTTACAATTGATCCTATCCAATTATTCCCTTATGAGAAATTCTGCAAGTTGATCTAACGGCAAAATAGGGAAGGTATAAGCTTGGGTTATGATATTAGTCAACGATACATATATATAGAAGTACATGCTTCTTTAATAATACCAGTATAAATTTAATAAACACCTAAAATGCTGAACCAGACAAGAAATCCAGATATCGTCATTTGTTACACACAAAAAAACATCCATCCAGAATCGAAACCAAATCACGCGGTTGATCGGTGGTGTTAGGTGTAAACGCAAACCTCTAAGCCAACGAGGATGTCAAATTAAAAAGAGAGAAATTGAGTTCGAGCTAGCATAACCAGCATTTAAAAGAAGTTGGAGGCTATATGACCAGTTTTCGTATAATTTTACCTATTATAGTATATTTAAGACATTTGTGAATATATTTCATTTTTTTTATTTGAAAGTGGGCACTTCTGAGATGATCCATTGCTACCAAGTTTGGGAGTAATCCCATGTCGAGGAAAATATATTTTTTTTGCGTAAAAATAAACATCATTATAATTTATAATGGAAACGAAGTAGGTTTTTTTGCACTCATATTGTGCTCAAATTATACACATTCCGTAAAGTCCGGTGAAGTTGGGCCCCATACTCAGTCAGATAGAAGAGCCAATCACCGCGCTCCCTCGTTCCATGATTACTATGAACAATGGCGCTCTAAAGTAAACGTCTTAAGCGACAAATCACTACTTTTGACACTATAAAAGTAATTTGAAAAAAGTATAAAAACTGAAACACTTATCTTTTAGGTATAGTACTTACTTATCTATGTTTATGTTAAATCTGGTGTCGATATTTTCACAATTGAAGTAGATAGAAAGCAAAAGCTTTCAAAAAAGGGTTAATTTTTTGATTTTTTTCTATCGAGCAAAGTGAAATGAATCGTGTTTTGGAAACACTAGTCTAGTAAAGCATAATCATGTTAATCTTGTGTATTTTTGTCAGCAAGATCCATGATTGCCTTGTATGAAAAAAACAGTAATCTGCTGACGTATTTTAGCGTATATGGCCCCTTAAAAATGTGAGTTTAGAAACGACATATTAGTCATTCAAAAAAAATGAGTCCCACTAGAACAAGTCAATATTTAAGTCATTCATGTTTAATGAAAGGGTTATTCATGGTCTTGATGAATTGTATGTTATTAAAGCGTTTGTTTAAAAAAATAACATTTTTTGTTCATCATAGATGTATCGCGGAATTTGATGATTCAACCGGTCAGACAATTTTAATGTTATTGACCTTTCCCAAAATGGAAGATAGAACTCGACAGATTTAACAACAGATTTAATGTTGTTTGTTCGGATTGCGTTTTTTTTCTGCGATAATGATTTAAACATTTCTGTGATTCAATTTTTTTTATGATATTGAAAGGCAAACAAGCAGATGGATTTCCTGATGGTAAGAGATTCACACCGCCTAGAGACGCAAAAGGTGGTAATGGTGCGTTGTCAACCTGAGGCCGGGTTGTTAGGCCTTGAGCAAAAGTAAGTTTACCGGTTATCTCACCTCCCAAACTGGAACACGTCATGACGTAATGTCGGCAGTAATAAGTAAGCTGGTGGTACCAATCCGGGTGAGTCGCTGCGAAACTCTAACACCTAGTCGGATGTCACGGTGTTTGTGACGGTAAACCTACGCTCGCCTTTTAGGAGATGCCTGGCAGGAAGGCAGGTGGTCTATTCTGCAAAGGAGGCCGGACCAACACAGGGAAAATTCTGTCATCCATAACTATAATAAAATTCGAAATTCAAACATTAGAGATACTCGTACCTATTAAAAACTAGGTACGAGCGACTAAACACGGCAATATGAGCATTGAAAATATTGAAATCAATACATACCTAATGTAGTACAGCACACATTTATAGCATTTTTTAGATTTTTCGTTTCTGCCTTTTTGTATTCCGTCTGCAGTTCATGTCGACTCTATAGAGCCAATCGTTATGAAATTTGGCAGATAGATACTCTATTTTATTGAAAAGATTAAAAGCTACTTTTTATCTCGATTACTACAGGAGATCTCGAGGTAGAAAAGAAATAGTAAAAATGTGAATATTTTTTAGTACTAGGTATGTGTTTGTGTGCTTTAAATTTTAGACGTATTAATCAATCAGTATTCAATGACCAAATAACTTGAAATACGGAATGTAGGAAAACATTTGGATGTACAGGTTTTCTTAAGCTTATGTTCGGATTTTGTGATAAATTCAAACTATACCAATATTTTGAATGCGAAAGATTATCGATTATGTCTACTGTGATTCATATCGGTTTACTAATTTAAGTAATTATGGACAATCCCAAACAAAGACGTAGGTACAACAAGTTTCTAATAAATATGTACCTAAATGTACAAATCTGTACAAAACATATTATGCACGAATTTATACTTACAAAAATGTTGGCCAATAAGCAAATTTCCATTTCTTCTGTTTTTACTTTTTGAGCAAATTTTCCATTTAGATTTAGGCAAACGTGAACTAGTCCAGTGTCGGGGTGTACTTTAGATTTACATAAGTCTAAGTGAAAGAAAAACAACAGAAAGTATCTTCATACCACATCCCCGAAGAGATCGGCAGAGACTAAACTACGACACCCACGATTAGCCAAAGATACTAAGTCCCACAATGTGGTGGGTGCAATACACACATATTAAATAATGGGGAACCTTTTTTTTTAAATTGTTAATTTTTTAGCCTTAGTCTACCTCATGAAAGCAAGTCTTAAATCAGACCGCTAGACCACAGAAATGAAGAAACAACAAAATTTCCCCGTGTTGGTCCGGCTCCTTTGTGGAATAGACCATCTGCTTTTCTTGCCAGGCAGCTCGTAAAAGGCGAGCATAGGCTTATCATCACTAACACCGTGACATCTGACTAGGTGGTAGAGTTTCGCAGCGACTCGCCCGGATTGGTACCACCGCCTTACCTATTCCTGCCGCTATAACGTCATGACGTGTTCCGTTTCGGAGGGTAAGGTAGCCGGTAAACTTACTTTTGCTCGAGGCCTAACATCCTGACCTCAGGTTGGCAACGCGCCATTACCATCTTTGGTGTCTCTAGGCGGCGTGAATTTCTTACCATCAGGAAATCCGTTTGCTTGTTTGCCTTCCTATAACATAAAAAAAACCTATTATAACATCTATAGTGTACACCTATAGGCCACAGTTTTATCTGACCATCAGAAGAACTGTGTGCTTACACATTAAAAAACTTTGTCTTATCACATTAAAAAACTAAATTTCTAGAATATTCCACTAGAGAACGAGGGGATGGTACCTTACAAATCTGAAGCAGGAATGAAACGAATGGAGTCGAAACACAACACTAGCAATTACTGACGTAATAATGGCATAAATAGGTAAAGGTTACTAGTCGTCTACTCCAGCTTTCTTTCTAGAAATTCTACTACGGATTGTTTTCTACAAATAAGGACTCTAGGTAGTGTGGTCTATGGTAAAACAATAATATAGACTATTAATAAAGACTTGATTGATTTTTTATGCAGATGATGTTGCACTTCTGGGCGAGGTTTTAAGTCCAAAAGCTAGACTCGCTTTGAATAATTCGATGCAAATCCCAATGTTGTTATATGAAAGCGTGAGTTGGGTATGTCAGAAAAAGCATGAGAGTAGGATAAATACAGTTGAAATGAGAACGCTAAGAAAAATATGTGGTGTTACGCTCCCTAAGTCCATTCGTTACAGTAAAATTCGAGTAAGAGAGGAATTGAAGAAAAATTTATGTTAAAATGCTTCGCTGGTGCGGTCATGTGTAAAGGATAACAGATGAAAGATTGACATAACAGATTTACCATGTGTATAACGTGGATGGATGTAGGTACATACCCGGCAAGGCTTTGGTTCATATTCCACGATCAAATTGCTCGGGCATTATCCGAGGGTAGTATCAAAAATCTCCAAAAGCGGGTTGTTTGTATGAAAAGGCTTATGAATGTGGAGGAAGTCAGAAAGGTCTACAAGGACTGTGGGATTTGACACTCGATACGCTTTATCTACCCCGTAAGGAACTTGGCGTGAAGATACTTATGTATGTATGTGTGTTATCTTGTGTAAGGGTCAATGACCGACCGTCTGTGTATTACTTAGACATATAAATAAATGTTTAAGAAGGTAGTACGAGTATAAATAAAAGAGCCAGCTCTTTGTTATGACGACACACTCAAGGGCTACACACGCCCTAGGCTAAGTTTAAGGGTGTGTTTAAACAGACACGTCTGGGTTTTATTGGGTTAAGTTTTCAGGCCTTTATTCTTCTTCATTCATTCATTCGACATTCTTTACGTTTTTGTTTTTATATGTTTATTTTTTACGACATTTGCCTTGGCTACTTACATTTTGTGGAATCAAAAAGCAAAGAAGCAAAGAGTTTTCTGATTGTCAGAAACACAAGTCAGTATAAAAAAGAAATTACTAAAGCGTTAATGAGGGTACAATCTCAAGCTTCCAGGGTAAGCAATCAAGCAAGTATTGAAGTCATAATGAGTGTAAAATTGTAGAAAGTGGTACCAAGCAGTTTACCACCTATTCTAATTATTAGTTGAAAAGCCCATTGGTGGTGGTGGTCTTGCCTATTTCTGCTGTCTTACCATCAGTAAGTACTCGTCTTTATCGTGTTCATACTGGAAGGTAGAGTAGCTGGTATATGTGCATACCTGGTCTAAAATCCGGGCCATAAAAAGGGCGGTTCCACTAACATCTATGTTTTCTAATAGCATCAGTTGTCCCCTACCACCATTAGGTGGGTTTTAAATCATTAACATCTTTAGTGTCTATAAACGACACTTTTCTTACGTCTGCTTATTGAAACATTTTGTGGACAGAAAGAATTGGAAGTCTTAAATAAAAAAATATCTAATTTACGGGAAAGTTTCGTTTCTGACAAAACGCATATATTCTCATAAATGGACAACATACTCTATTGATATTTTTCAGACTGTGTATCGGAAAATTATATTTTATATTTTTAAATGAAGAAACTCTTGTACTGTTTTACGTATCACTTATAATTTATTATTTTATAAATAGACTACAAGTTTCGCTTAAGACAGCATCATCAGGGCTAGAACTTAAACTACTAAGAAAAATTTTTGATTTATAAACACAAATTCATTTCATAGTGGGCAGCATAGTGGTAGGTAGTTAATATGTAAAACAAAACAAGACATTTCTTTTAAAAATATGAACATTTGGAAGTTTTATCAAGCGCCGACGATTAAAATATCGAATAAATTATATTTTAAATACATTTTAGTTGTACATTGCATCTTCTATACCCTTAACGTTCTAAGGCTTTGTGGTATCGTTTACCTTCAGGTAATCTTTGGTGCCCTGGTTGCACTGCCCACAAGCGTTTGGATAAATACTTTCTTAGGTATATACCATAAGGCTACAAATTCTCAAGTCTATCTATGTGTTATGCATAGCAAAAAAGAAATTATTGTAGGACCTAAGATCATAATATTTATACAGGCCGGTTTTTAAATATAAGCCGATTTTTATGCCTACAGCTTCCAAAAGACTGGAATTCATATAAAAAAGGCTAACCCACGGAAACCAGCTAGAGTTTTCCTACGATTGATGCTACATGATTTATTAATAAATCTGTAGAAGGGTAAATTCTGTACATTGAAAATATTGAAAAAATAAATAGCACTGGAATTACTGGATCGATTCCAAACCCAAATATGTGATTAAAAAAAAATTTGTCTCTCTGTCTGTCTATCTGTATGTTCAGGTTTTACGTGAAAACTAACCGTTCTATTTCGATGATAATTATACCTTATTATCCTGGGCATTAAATAGGATACTTTTTATCCTGAAAAATAACGTAGAAAAAATCTTAATTTTTCAGTGTTATCATTCGAAGACCGACATCCGCGCGGACGGAGTCTAAGCTAATTTATAGTAGGTAATAAAATTAGCTGCATCAGTCTTAAAACCAAAGGACTCTCTGGAAATAAGTCTCAAGACTCCTTTAACTATCTAATAAAAGTCAAGGAGAAAATATTTGCCACGTAGCTGAAACTAGGTCAGTCAAACGTCAAACCTGAGTCGACATTATTTTCAATATCTAAACCTGCGACAGAACATATATTTTAATGTCAGTATACTCTGCAACTTTGTACCTCTTGAAAACCTCATTTGTTAGTTTCAAGCTGTTCCTAGTTTTAAATTGTGTCATTCTAAAATATTTCCAGATCCTTTTTAGTGCGCAAAATATAACTCTAGTTTACTGTCGGATAAAAATTTTAATTAAGTCATAAGTTATCATAAACTAATAATTAAAAACGTAATTAAAAACGTATAGTAGGTGTATATTATTACGTTGGCGGAAAAGTCTTTTCGTATTTTTTAGTAAAAACCTTTTTTCGTATTGTTTTGTGACTAGCTAGTTTCAAAATAAAAAGTAAAAAACAGTTTTCAGCCAGATTGCATTTACTAGTGGTCGCCCATTGGTCGAAATCCAACCATAATAAATTTTAATATCTTGTTGATAAGAACGTCATCTTCATTTCTCAAGACTAACTATTTTGTTTCCAAGTTTTTAGTGACCCATCTGTGGTCTTTTATCGTTATCATCAATATATTTGTTTATGTGTGTCAAATGCATGGTAGAGTGGGTAATGTTTTATTTATTGATTTAATGTACTTTATAAGCATGTTATTGAAAAATATTAGCTTTCTGTACTTCTCCTACACATAAACTATGAGTGTGCCAATAATAAATAATTTTCGTAAAAAGGGGTTCAAATTTTTGGCATCACATATTAATATATAGATTTTCTGCCCCCCCCCCTCAGTNNNNCCCTCAGTTAGGAATATTAACATAAAATATCATTAAATTGTATAGTTTAAAAGGAAAAATTGCAACTTAAACACAAAATTAGTTTAAGCGTTTTTAGTCAGGAAATTTTAATATGCATCTCAATCTGATCGCCCAGTTATGGAAAATGTGTTTAATACCCTTTTTTGAAAAAAAGGACCAAGATCGACAGGTGAGGAAAATGGACCATTAAAAGTTTTGACCCACAAGTATGAAAAAGCCTTACAAAATAAACTTTGTTCACGTAGACCATACAAGTGACACTTGTGCACGTCGACATTTTTATAAACAATCACCGGATAGCAATTGCGACCACACACTGAAAAGATCTGATGAAAAAAAAAACTCGGCAGGCTTGGCTTTTTTCAAAATTAATCATCTATATATATAAAAAAAATCAATGCCACTTTTTGTTGTAATTTTATAACTATCCGAACCAAATATTTAGGGTTTGTTCGGACTGTTTAGTGGATAGATTATGTGAAGTTTGCATAAAATCGGTCGAGTGGTTCTACATTTATCACATGTTTTGTAACAAATGAATTTAATAAATGGCGGATCATTTTGTTAATGAGAATTTTCGGTCAATTTGACTGAAAATTCCCTTTTCAAATGGGTAAAACTTTTTTCAAATGGGGATTGTACTGTCATATTGAATTTTTTTTTCAGTTGTTTAATTTTCCTGTTTTTGTTTTGTTGTGTTATATCATTTATACTAGCGAAGCACGTACCAGCCCCCAGTAACAAAATAAATTAGAAAAAATACAGATTACAATATTTCTACAATTCTACGTATAGGTAAGCCTTAAATACAAAAATATTTTTTTAAAAATTGAAACGACGTTAAATATAAGAACTCAAAAGAGAAAAATAATATTTTTTCCAATCACATTACAAATTGCAGTCCGAGATTGAAAAATTTAGTTATGTATGTACCTAATACATAATATGTTTATTATGTATTAGGTATGTATCATATCTCTTAGTATAGTAGAAATATACAAATTAACCCAAAAAGGATTTACTTATTTTATGGATGGATTAATATATTGTATACTCCTTGATTATTTTAATTTCTCGTATTCTCATCGTGGACGTCGCGTTTTTTTGTAAACATAGTATTTTTTTTAATTTACGTTAGATTCTCATTAAAGTAGGAGCTGAAAACTTAACGTCCATCTTTACGCCTGTATCCCCGAAGAGGTAAGCACAGGTACAATCAGGGCATCCACAACTAGCCGAACCATTTGATATTTCTATCCTAGCCGTATCCTATCCTAGACAGCGTTATTTTTTTTTCAAAATTGAAGACACATTTTCCATTTTTGCCCCCACCCGGGGATCGAACCCGGGAACTTAAAACCAGAGAGGCGATTATAAATAGCTCACATAATACTTATTTTGAAATACAAAAATATGGTGTCAAGAGTCTCCGAAATCGGACATACTAACATAGTATGAAAAGGGAAGTGAATGAGTAAAGGAAGCCAGACAGGTTTGCCGGGATCGTGAGGTCTGGCACTCGATACTTCTCTGCCTACCAGATATTAATATAAACATAAATATAGCGTGAAGATGTGTCCATATGTATGTACAAAAAATGGTAATTATATTTACAGAATTTCACAGCAGACATTAATTTATGCAAATAGCTTAAATATCCTGTTCGTGCCGATTCAACATAGGTTAATGTTATGAATATGAAAAAGCTCAATACCACTACCACATGAGCTTACTTAAAATTACTTAATAGGCCTTGCCATTTGCGTTTCTCTTCTAAGGCATAATGAAATAGGAATTTTATATCAGTCACTAGTGACAAAGTGGATAAGAAAGTACAAAAACTTTGTGGTCAAAGAACGGTCGAAAGCTGCACAGATTGTCGTGAAACGTGGGTTAGCCTGAGTCTACCCATAGGTTAGGCAACTCAAGGGTAGACTCAGGCAAGAAATTGAGAAAAAGCAATCAGAATTGATCCAGAGAAAATTTATGGTCTGTATTTAATTTTATAAAAAAAAAGTTTTGGCATAAAAATGTAACAGAATATTCTTAAAGGTTGTAACAGTTTTAATTTGTAATAAAATATTATAAAATAACGATGAGATTTTTGATTAGGTTGCTACTAAATGCGCAGTTTGTAATCTGATTTATTGGATGTTCAAGCGTTATTTACAGAATACGGTAGAGTAAACATGACGAAAATTCGGTGTTTGTGGGCATTGGATGAAATCTACAGACAAATTCGGTAAAATACAGTTCTTCCAGAAGCGTACCTTAAGAGCAGTGATACTGCAATAAATAAACTCACATTTCTTTACTACGTTGCGATTTCATGACACATTTTGTTGAAACCACCTCAGATTTACAACCTACCTTTCAAAATAAGAACTATTAACTCTGTTATCTATTAGCCTGATGACAGTGTAATAAACACACAAACAAAAAACATTGAATTGATAACCGCTTTTTGGAACTCAGTGAAAACCACGCAAGTCGGTTAAAAATAGATCTAACCTAAAGTGATCTATGTCTTCAAGCATAAGAAAAGAGTTTTTTAAGAAATTTTGCGTATAACTTATATAAATTAATTGTACACTTCGTTAAGATGTTACTACTGATATTCACACAAGCATATCTTTGTAAACTAATTAAATATTTAGTGGCATGCTCAGCTTCGACCATATCTATCCAGTGTGTTGATGTCATGATCATCTGACTAAATTTAAGAAAAAAATGTCAAAATGAAAAATGTGCGGATGTCCGTCTTCGCGTGATAAAACTGAAAAATTAAGATTTTTTCTACGTTTTTTTTTTCAGGATAAAAAGTATCCTATTTAATGCCCAGGATAATAAGGTATAATTATACCAATTTTCATCGAAATAGAACGGTCAGTTTTCACGTAAAGCCTGAACATACAGATAGACAGACAGACAAACATTTTTTTAATCACATATTTGGGTTTGGAATCGATCCAGTAATTCCAGTGCTATTTATTTTTTCAATATTTTCAATGTACAGAATTTACCCTTCTACAGATTTATTATATGTATAGATTTGGTACATGTTTAGGTAACTTTCCGTTTTGACCAAAACAGGACAAGGTAAAAAGTTCGGTTTCGGTTTTTTCGGAAAAATCAGTTTCAGTCGAACACTAGTTAGAATCTTTTTTAAAAATGCGTTATTTATTTATTATATGTATAGATTTCGCATAAAATTAAATTTGTCACATTAATAAATCCATTAACTTTATATTTTATCATTCTTAAATCACATTTATGACATTTATTGCGTTACATTATAATAACTGCATTAATATTTATACAAGAAATCGTGTAATTGCTTTCGCGACATTGGACTAGGATTAGGCAAATCAAATAAATTGCTGATTCAAAAAGTTAAATATTACTAAAGAACCGTTTGACATATGATTAATGATTAAATCCGGTATTTAGTAATCACTCAGCGTCAATCAAAAATAAGTTTTAATGTATTTAGGCTCGACTTTCTGTCTTTTATCAGATTAACTGTAACATGAGTGTTTTAAATGTCGAGGTGTTGAAACGGCAATCAGTGAGATACATAGATATTTGTGACATTTATTAAATTCCAGTAGGTATATTAACTAGTTACTTTAGTATTACAGCAGTATTGATTAGGTTTAACAAATATTTTGAGTTCGGTTATTTTAACATTTTTTACTTCATTATTTAGCCGAAATATTATTCATATTATTTTAAAGATTATCACGAGTATGGTCGGTGCGGCATTGAACTTAACTTCACGAGGTTCCAGGTTCGATTCCCAGGTCGGTCAACAAAAAGAAAACGTGTTTCTTTACCTGAGACTGGATAATATATGCCCGGTTGGTGATAGGCTTGCAATTCATTAGATTGTGAGACTTACTGTCTTTGGCTAGTCGTATGTGGCCTAGATGTAGGTACGTACCTCTCTCTAACTCTTCATAGATATGGGCGTAAAGATAATTTTTGAAGATTTACTCAGCCTTTTCGAAAAAATAGCTAAATATTACAAAGCTTGAACACAATCATTTTACGAGTGAAGAGTGATTAAATCTGGTATTTAGCAATCGTTCAGCGTCAGTCATACTCCGGTTGAAATGTCTTTTATAGCCGACTTTCTTTTTATATCAGATAAACTATAACACGAGTTTTGTAATTATTGAGGCGTTGAAAAAACTATCAGTTTAAATATGAAATATACATGGCACTCATTCCAAAAAGGAGACTGTTCAATTCAAAATGTCCAAAAAGGCCTAGGGTGCATGGTTTTTTGTTTGTTTATTAAATACGTAATTACTTTCCTTATTAATAGTATATTTTTACATTTTTTTCGAAATGTTCGTTGAGGTGATTCAGATTCATCCTTAAAAATTTGGTTAAGATCAGACAAGTAGTTTTAAGTTTTACTTATTAAGTGCTACTTACTGTTTACCTGCATTATTTAGTAATAAATTTGGTTTTAATTTTATAGAATTATGACGCTTAAATAGGGTTGCCAGATGGTCGGAATACATCGAAAATGTCCCGACATTTCGTATGATTTCCAGAGTCCCGAGAATATACAAAACATTTCAACACAACAGAAATTAGAAATAATTTTAAATGTCTAAGTCTCAAATCAAATGTATATCAGTAAAAAGTATAAACAATTATATATCAAGATTAGTGACACATTTTTTTCCTAGGTATCTATATTATATAGATATTTGGTTAAATAACTTCCGCACAATAGAACTGCAACTAACTGACACCAATTCTTACCTGTAAGTACCAGGTCTTGGTTTAGTAATTCTTCTTAGAAAAGTACCTCATAATTTTGAGAAGGTCATATATAAATTTTAACAAGACCCGACTAGTGGTTTCTGAGTAAAAGCTAATACTTAATAAAAAATGTTTTTTATGAAATTAACATGAACATTCCGCCTTGGAATCATGACTTTTGATTTATAAAATAATAATCAACAACAAATGACATGCTAACAAATGTGTTGGTCCGTATATAACAAATGGCTTCTTTGCAGAATAGACTATCTGCCTTACTGCCAAGCAGCTCGTAAAAGGCGAGCATAGGCTTATCGTCACTAACACCGTGACATTTGATTAGGTGGTAATGTTTCGCAGCGACTCACCCGGATTGGTACCACCGCCTTACCTATTCCTGCCTCCATAATGTCATGACGTGTTCCGGTTCGGAGTATAAGGTAGCCGGTAAACTTACTTTTGCTCGAAGCCTAACATCCCGGCCTCAGGTTGGCAACGCACCATTACCACCTTTGCTGACTCTAGGCGGCGGGAATTTCTTACCATGAAAGATCCATCTGCTTGTTTGCCTTAAAATGTCATAAAAAACAGAAAAAAGAGAACCATGCAGTCGAATAATTAACTTCCACATTTTTGGAGTCGGATAGAAATGTTTTTTTTTTTTATAAAGTCTGACTTTTGAGTTTAAAGTGAAGATTTTTATATACAGTTTTTGTCTTGACAAATCCCGACATTTCATAATTTTGTCCAGTTTCAGTCTTCCTATGTGGTAACACTAAGCTTAAATTGTTTGACATTTTAGTGTTTTTGTAGAAGTAGTACAAGAAATATAATCTAATTAATAATTAAATCTGACATTTATTATTTACTCAGCGCTAATCAAATGTGAACTTTAATGCCTTAAAGCTCTACTTTCTTTCTTAATTAAAATACGCCTTTTATCAAAATAATTGTAACATGAGTTTCATTACTCTCTATATGTTAAGAAGGTAATCAATTTGATGTAAGAGTCAAAATATGGTATTTATTATGACAGGTATGAAATTCAATAATAATTAGTTATATACTGAGTATAATAATATTACACGTAGTATGTAGGTATAGCATTTATTTTACCTTTTACAATTTTTTACATAATATATGTCCCTATCTTTTTCTCGGGCTTTAGTTTAGTTAGTTTAGGGCAGGATTAAAGTCCTATTAATATTATTAATGCTAAAGTTTGTCTGTCTGTTTGTTTGTTTGTTAATTCTTCAAAAAAAATTGCTGAACCGATTTTTATAAGTTTTGGTATACTTATAGAGGATACTTTTTTATTCCGAAACAATGTTCCTGTGGGACCACGTGGGCAACGCCGCTAGCAACGCCGCGGCAACAGCTAGTATTATATAATTTACTGTTCTTCTATACTATTAAATTCCTTTACATATAATTTTTCACTTTTGTCGCTCGTTCGTCTCTAAAACCGTGACCAAGGAAAGGGGTTTTCACGCAGTTTCGGTACATTAAAGTGGCGTACCCCTTGAAGAGTCTTCCATCGGGGTTGACATTAGCTGGTATGCGATCTGTTATTGAAAACGCTCAGCGATATATGGGTCTGATACTTGCTGTTTTAAGTTTTAAATTGGTTGACATGCGTGACTTTTTAAGGAAGTCATATCTATTTGCTCAGTCTTTATGAGCTTTTGCTACGTCTTGAAATTAAAGTTTTCTTACATTTTATACACGAGTGCGTCTTCTGTACTTTAGTGTTACTTATATTGTGACCGCAACCTTGCAGTAAGGTGAAGAAATAATAAAAGCTGGTAAACTTACTCGAAAGTTTTGACACACCAGTCACATTCATAACGAATCAACATCCAAGTCTACTGACTATATTACCAACCACAGAGTGCGACTTTGTCATGTCATGTCATTTTTGTGTATGTAGATTAAGGTAGAATAGGTAATTATATCATAATTAAGTGCAGTAGAACTGCAAAAACCGACTTCAACTAGTTCAAGGTACCACGTCGCGGTTTGATAATTCTTTTTTCGAAAGATAGCAAATGTTTCCGAAATAAACCCATATAAATTTATCAACATCCTACTACTAATTTTCGAGTTACACTTGAGCTACATGACCTTATCAATGATGAGGTCGACAAGATAAATAAACATTTTATCCATTATTAAGTACATATCAAAAACGAGTCGGATCATGATAAAATTAATATGAGACCATTTCGGATTTATGACCCATCTTTACCTTAAAAAAGAAACCACCAAAAACGGTTGATTATTGACAGAGTAATTACGTAACAAACAGACAAAAGAAACATACGGTTGAATGGAGAACCTCCTCCTTTTTGCTATCGGTTAAAAAGTATCATATTAAGCAAGTCAATCTTTTTTTAATTAATGCTTTTTTTATGACATTGGAAGGCTAACAAGCAAACTAATTCCCTGAGGGTAAGAAATTCACGCCGCCCAGAGACAACAAAGGGGGTAATGGTGCGTTGCAAACCTAAGGTCGGGATGCCAGACCTCGAGCAAAAGTATGTTTACCGGTTACCCTCTACCTTACCCTACCTTACCCTCGAAACCGGAACACGTCATGACGTTATGGTGGCAGGATTAGGCAAGGCGGTGGTACGAATCCGGGTGAGTCGCTGCGAAACTCTACCACCTGGTCAGATGTCACGGTGTTAGTGACGATAAGCCTATGCTCGACTTTTACAAGCTGCCTGATAGGAAGGCAGACGGTCTATTCTGCAAAGGAGCCCGGACCAACACGTGGAAAATCTTAATACTAACAATGTCATTTGAGCAATGAAACTCACTATTAGCTAAATTTCGTTACGTATTGTATTTCCCTTCATGTTTATTTTGGCAAGGTTGATGAAAAACAAATACGAAATACCTTTTGAAATTAACGTAGATAATTACTGTGAGCTTTCGCGATCAGGGCCGTATTTAGGCATGTTAGAATTTAGGGCCTTACCTTTGAACATAAACGTAATATATTTTACTACCAACTTCATGTTTTAATAAAAAAGTATCTTCACGCCCATATCCCCGAAGAGGTAGGCAGATGCACTACCAATGCACGCACGACTAGCCTAAGACACTAAGTCTCACAAAGTGATAGCCTATCACTGATAGGTGGCAAGCCTATCGCAACCGGGCACATAATATACAATTCTGAGCAACTTTTTTTTTATTAGAAAATTGGGAAACCCCTATTTTCTTTTAGTCCCTACCCGAGACTCGACCCGGGACCTCATGCAGTCAAGTCCAACAACTGAACAGCCAGACCACAGACCTGAGAGGGTTTTAATAAACTTTAAGAAACAGGAGGTTCTAGTTAAACTGTATGATTTGAAAAAATACTTTTACTTTGGCCATGATACGAGTATAATATAAATTATACTACCGCGCACTGGCATTTAGCAACCACTCTTGAATGGTTTAACTAAGTTTTTATAACTAATGTTACTTTATGCATGGAAATTTACTTATTCATTTTTAGTTAATTTTGAAACTATCTTAATTAGAAAAAGGTACTAATTTATCCGTATGTTTGTTTCAAGTTTTTGCGCCACTATTAGGCCAATACCGAACATAATTTTGGATAAATCATTTTGAGTGCAGAAAAACTACAAAAAACCTACTCCAACTTTATTACTAATTCACGATTTTGATAATTCCTTTCCTTCGAAAAGTAGATCATGACTAAAAGTTAGCTCTTTATAAAATTTGGTCAATATTAGACTGATGGTTTGTGAATTATACTATGACTTATTCGTAGATAAACTCGTTAAAGTAAGCAAAAGTATGTTCTTAGGTATAATTCAAAGGAATTATGCGTCTAATTTACCTATGATTGATCTATTTGTCATTGTTGTCATAAAAACAGGAGCCAAAAATATGAATAATTTAGGAAAAATTGATGTAAGTTTTGAATGACAATGATAGGTAAATTAATGGTATAAAGTAAGTTTATTGAAAAAATCAAAATTTGTATTTAAAAATGTCGTGGACAATTTTTATTAGCTGGGTATCCATTGTATGTAAAAACTTGAGCTATTTCTCTAAAGCAAATCCATTTATTGTTTTGGGGCCCCAAGACGTCGGGGCTTGGACTTAAAAGCCCATATGTTAAAGACGGCACTGTTCACAATGTTAATAATATTAGACTTGTTTTGTTTTTATTTCCTTTTATTTTCTTTGGCTTACAGCTTAATAAAAAAATACTGCATAACGATGCTTATAGTAAATAACGAATTTTTTAACACTTATAAAACCTACCTACTGCTAAAAAAAACCAAATTTAATGTTTAGGTATTTTTGTAGGTGTACACCTATGTAGTTTTGCTAAAAATTACAAGTATAGCAGCAAGAATCAACGGTAGTGATTATCAGGCATTTATTTAAGTATCTTATAAACTCAGAATGTGGTAGTGGTGGTACTTACCATTTAAGAGGCGTCTGTTTATACTTTATTTGCTCTCATTCCGCAAGTATTAAATATTTGGCAGAATCACTTAGCCTCATCGAGACACGCAAACGAACACTTAAACACGTTCTATAATGTTAATGGTACTTAAAATGTGAATGGTAACTATCATATGTATAATAGAGGTGTGCGCAAAACTACTGACTCGCTAATTATTTTTTTTCAGATACTTTATAGTAAAGAGCAAGTTGCTTGGTGATTACTATAAAAAAAACAAGCAAGTTGCAATTCACACTTTTTTAGCATCACCCCACATGGACATTGGAAACACTTGAATAGACAAAAAAAGGGTGTGTGCGAATCACTCATGATAGAAGTAAAACTTTAGTAAATCGACAAAATAATGAGATGAATATAATATTTGTGTCTATTACCTGCAAAAGAATGAGATGAATATATATTTGTGTCTCTGATCTGTCGTTTTTCTGTTGCACTCGTTTCGAAATCACAACGATTCTAAAGAAGTTTCACTTCAAAATAGTGATAAAAACTTTTTATTTCTTACTCTTTTTTCTCGCTTTAAAATAAGTGTAACATAAGTGACTTGAGATTCCAGCATAAGACAGGCAACACACCATTGAATCTTTGATGACTATAGACGCGCATAGAATAGAAAAATATCACGTGTATGTTAAGTGTTATTTTGGCAACAGAGAATGAATATTATGCTTAGCATGTAGGTGACTAATATTTTTACCCATAATTCATCTAATAGATGTGGAGTTAACATTTATTTTGGTGACTCCGCGAAACTCGTTTAAGGCTCCATACTTAGTCAGTCAGAAGAGCCACTCGGCGCTCTCCCCCGTTCCATGTTTACTATTAAATATTGCGCCCTAAAGTAAATGTCTTAAGCGACAAATCACTATTTTTGACACTATAAAAGTAATTTGAAAAAAAGTGAAACACTTAACTTTTAGGTATAGGACTTATCTATGTTTATGTTAAATCTGGTGTCGATATTTTCATAATTGAAGTAGAAAGTTGGGTTTTGCTTTCAAAAAAGGGTTAATTTTTGATTTTTTCTATCGAGCAAAGTGAAATGAATCGTGTTTTGGAAACACTAGTCTTAAGAAGCATGTTCATGTTAATCTTGTGTATTTTTGTCAAGATCCATGATTGCTATGTATGAAAAAAACATTATACTGCTGACGTATTTTAGCGTACATGGACCCTTAACTGTTTGGCGGGAAATCTTACAAGTAACACGTCTACGTGACGAAACCCACGAATGTTCTCACCACCAGAGATCCCGCAGTGACCCGATATGCACAGAGGATGGTCACCGAGTGGTTTTAGCCGGTAGGAGTCCGGCATAACCCGCCATTTGCCCCGAAAGCGGCGGGTATCCAAAATGATTTCCACTCGTTAAAAAAGGGCTTATAACGGTCAGTACTTATAGGATTTTTCACCATAGCAACAGAACACAGATTCCACAGAAGTAACAATATAATTGCATCTGTTGTAAGCGATTTGCACAAAGTAACGTCTGATTCGAAAAAACAATGCTTTGTTTTCCATCTGTAATACAAAAACAACTGCAGAGTTCGTTGTTAATAAGGAAATCGAGACAGCCTGCTCTTCGCTGAAGTGTTTGCGCGTTAATAACTATTCTGATATTAATTACCTCACTCACTCACCCTTCTCCAGACATGTCATTGAACATGCACTTAACACACGTTCACTAACACTGAAAGTGGTGTGACTTTCCTGAATAAATTAATGTTAACACCGCAGTTGGTGAAAACTATCACTATTTACAATTGTTTATAAGTAAATGTCGATTTAGTCTGCAAAACTGATCCAGACTATCGTTGCATGCAGTTTTAACATTCATTATTATTATTATAGTATGTGTATATTTTTTTCATTACACCTTCTTTAGCTTTTGACATTCGCGTTAGTATTTTGCCACAAGTCAAGTAGAAGTTTGCATCAAATTTACCAAAATCGGAATTGAGTGCGAGATTCCGCGTGCGACGAAGAAGCTGCGAGGGTTTCTGATCTCCAAGCTGCATCTCGCTTAGCAGCTTCTGAAATTGTCTGGTTTCGTGGTTTCGGCTTCTTCATAAACTGTGAGCAAACGTGTCTTGAGAGCCTCATATTTTCTTGATTTCGGGGGCTTCAGTAGTATATCTGAACCTTGTTGAATGCAGTTCTTGCCTAATTTGGCAACTATCAGGTTAAATTTCGTATCATCACTGACTTTTTGTGGTCCTAGTATTGCCTCACACTGAACGAACCAGAGTCTTGGTCGGTTACACCAAAACTCTGAAATTCTTGATGATACTGTCGCCGTGGCTAGATCCATCGTATCACTGTGTCCTCCTGCCGATGATTTATCCTGCTGAGTCTGTGGTGTAATCATTTTTACTTCTGTTCTATTGGGGTCGGGGTCACCAAGTATGTGGCGATTTTCAAGCTATCAGTAAAATGGATGATAATTGAAAACACTTCTGGATGCGACAATGTTTAATGCAGTTCGCTCTAGGACTGAATACAATAATTAATTTCTTAAATTATTATTACGTTACGAATGACATCATGTTCATGTGTGAAAATAATTGAACTATTATTAAGTACATAGACACTAGAATTATGTGCATGTGTCACATAAACGACACGCTAATTTCTTCGTGATTATGTCATTTGTGCACTTTCACTGTACAAAATTATATAAAATTCCACCAATGTCGACTAATTTCACTCAATATAAACACGAAATTTAATATTTATGAAAAAACTTCGACCAGTTTTTCTCACGATGATGCCAAAACTAGTACATTACACCTTAACAAATTATTGGAAACTTACTGGCTGGCCGCAAAATTAATAAATGAATAGTTTATTTTTTATCAAATTTAAATATAGAACACTTTGTAACTAATAGGCCACAATTGGCGTAATTTTTTGCTATTTTGAACTGTAAATGTCAAAAAGTTGATTGTTTAATATAAAACAACGAAAAATGAAAGTGATGAATCTACAAGGGAAGTAATCATAAAACTTCGTGATAAAAA
>NJDD01005319.1:31082-45016 GCA_002245505.1 Calephelis nemesis
CCGCCTTACCTATTCCTGCCGCCATAACGTCATGACGAGTTCCCGTTCCCGTTCCCGTAAGGTAGCCGGTAAACTTACTTTTTCTCGAGGCCTAACATCCTGACCTCAGGTTGGCAACGCACCATTACCATCTTTGTTCATCGACCATTCATTGTGTTTGTTGCCTCATAAGTATGTAATGTTAGTGGAGGCCGAACTGCTAAAAGCAGACCTTATTGTGTTAGTCTATGTGTGACTTAAAATTTCTTAAGTGATGGAATTGTTACATTTTAGTGCTACGTCGTATCGGTAAATTTACTGGCCTATAAACTGCGCGATTTTATTTTATATGAAGAGTAACGAATGGCGCCGCTCAGAGGAAAGACAGGAAATCGATAGAGTGTTGGATAACATAAGCTTCAACTTGCTGGAAACTACAAACGATAAATAGGTGTCGTGAAAACACTAAAGTATACAGTTTTTCACAAATTAATGGTTTTTTAATACATAGTATAGATCGTCTAGCCTAAAATGAAGAATCCTATCGCATTTACACATAAGCCAAATACTTCTGCAAATGGACATTTTGTTGCTTGTTACGTTTCAAAGAATTTCTTCGGATTAGTTGATCAACTAGTTTATAATTGTCCGAACGCGAGAAAGAGCAGACGTCTTGCTCCATACAAAATGACAGCACTATAAACAAGGAGCATTGAGAGTGACATCATGCGACCTGTTAGAAAATCACGCCTGTATCACAGAACAGGTAGGCAGAGACACAACCAAGACACCAATGACTTGCCGAAGACACTAAGTCTCACAATGTGATAGATGGCAAGACATTCATTCACCAACCTGGCACGTATCCTATTCGGGCCAACGTTATTTTTAAAAAGAAAATAAACATTTTCTTTTGTTTTTTGTGGCATGACCTGGCAATCAGACCCGAGACCTAAAAAAGTCAAGCGTGTGGTCTAGACCACAGAGGCGATAATTTATATATTTTCAATTTTCAGAAAAAAATGTACAATTACACAGAAATGTCCTTATTAATATTCGCAGTAACATTAACATGTAACGCGATTTAAACCTTTAAAGCAATTGCTAGGTTTTTTGGAAACTAATTTACATCAAGTAATGTAGACCAGGGATTTAATTTTTTTAAGAAGGACACTCATTAAAAACCTTCTTTAATCACCGTTTAAAATGATTGCAAAGGATATTAGTAATTTACAGACTAACCGACCTTGTGAAATCCGTTCCGCCTGACAGCTGATAATAATTAGTATTAGAATAATAAAACTGTTATTACATTATTTCTCTAAATTTTATTCTTGGTCTCGGAACCTTGTGAAAAATTTTGTGACATTTTATTAAACTGACGAATTTTCACCTCCACGTTAAAATGGTTGAGATTCGAAAATAGTATATGAAATGTTTGTAGAGTTTTATCACTAACTAGCTGTCCCGGCGAACTTCGTTTCACCCGTTCAATGTGGGAAATATTTGTAGTATTATTGTTCCCATTTTCAGTGCCTTTTTCCCGGTTTTTCTCTTCATAAGAACCTTCTCCTGATAATAGCTAACACAATGATAAAATAATAAGCCATATCGGTCCACTCCTTCGGAAGTCACGCACTTACCAACATATTCAGCGATTCATTTTTGAAGTGAAACTTTTTTAGAATCGTTGTGATTTCAAAACGGGTGCAACGGAAAAACGACAGGAGAGACACAAATATATATTCATCTCATTCTTTTGTCGATTTACTGAAGTTTCACTTCCATCGTGTGTGAATCGCACACATACTTTTTTTTTATATAACAAATTACTTTAGAGTGCGAGCAGAATTATCTAACTACGTAAGCATATTTTACAAATAAATAAATAATTTCGCTTAATGATTTTTACGTAGTTCTAAGTTTCTACGGATCCCACTTTAGGAATTGCTGACTTATGCCACCTTTTATTCCGATCGCATAAGTGTTACCAGGTAGTAAAGATCGTCTGAAATGACACGCCCTACTTCCTGCGCCATTACTTATGTAGTTCATAAGCCTATATATGTGTAAGTGCGAATATTAAAAACGACATCATGTCTCTATGTGTAATTTTTTTTAGAATTTGCAATCGGTATACAGATCTGTTATGTTTGTCTACAGATCTATCTGTACTGTCACCATATGTTGATATCCGCAATGCTTTTGTTTAAAGTAATGAGAAAAGACAAGACGTCTGAGTCTTTATCATGAGTTGGTATAGATTACGTTCGGTAAGTTACATGTCGAAATATATGACATTTTTAGTTTGAAAATGTGTTTCTCTTAGTTACCAACAGAGGCGCTGTTCGAATTCATACAAATAATTTACAGAGACGGTAGTGAGTAAATTAAATTTGAGAAGCCGTAAACTCATCGTAAGAGCTCTGCGCCGTTTCGCGCTCGGACTATGTAAACTCTAGTTGGACAACAAAGTCGAAGAAATTCGTTGATATCTTAATATATATAAATCGCGTGTCACAATGTTTGTCCTCAATGGACTCCTAAACCACTTAATCGATTATAATAAAATTCGCACATCATGTGCAGTTCGATCCAACTTGAGAGATAGGATAGCTTACATCTCAATTTTATGATAAAAAAAAATACCGTCCGAGCGAAGCCGGAACAGGCAGCTAGTGTAATATACGTGTCGCGAGGAGTCGCTGGATGCAAGCGGCTGGTGACCGTGACTTGTGGCGCTCTTTGGGTTAGGCCTATGTCCAGCAGTAAATATCCTTCGGCTGATGATGATGATTATGATGACGATGATTTAAATAGGAAAATTATTGAGTGTAAGCATTTTGCTCAAATTAGTTTGCCGGCTACCTTATAAGACCGAAATATCAGTACAGTGATGCACCTATAATATCTATTGTGTTTGTAGGCCGCAGTTGTCTCTTACTATCAGGACATACGTGTGCTTGTTCACTAGGTCTTAGCATAAATATGAATTATAATGCTATGACAGCAGAAATGGGTTAGGTGATATTGCCAGTTTTGTTACAAGCTACTTCATCCAGACATTCTTTCCTTAAATTGGGTAATGTCACAAAATATAGCCAGTTCCCAGTGTTGATCCGAGCTCCTTTGCAGAATAGACCATTTGCCTTCCTGCAAGGCAGCTCGTTAAAGTCGAGCATAGGCTTACTCTCTCTAGCACCGTGACATCCTATTAGGTGGTGCGGTTGACGTGTTCCGGTTCTGAGGGTAAGGTAACCGGTAAACTTACTTCTGCTTGAGATCTAACATCCCGGCCTCAGGTTGGCAACGCTCCATTACCTCCTTTGGTCTTAGGCGGCGTGAATTTCTTACTATCAGGAAATCCGTCTGCTTTTTTGCCTTCATAAAATAAGTTATTGAATAAAAATCTCCCCGGTCATTTTAGCTTTCATAACTTTAATATTTACCGTTTACATTCCAGTCTGGTGGGTACGATAGCCCGTGTGACTTCCGCCAGATGGGGCTTGAAATTTCAATCAATCTAAAAAGATTTTGCTGTTGTCTGTTATGTTTAATAGCTTCGTCAAACTTTATTAAAAACATACTGAAATATGTGTCGTAAATGTTAAAAATCGTAATAATTTAAGGAATTGGTTGCTGTGAAGCTTCTGTTAAAATTATTTGTTGCTTTTGATCCGCTTTTCAAATTAAAAAAAGTGATACTACCTGCCAGACCTACTACCTACTAGTGATAGTTGGTGGTTAACCAGCGTTCCAATTCTCTAGCGGAACTTGAAAATACAAATGCGTCCAAAGTATTTTTTGAAGTTAAACTTCTTTTGGCGCGTTAGGAAAAAATGATGAGGGTAAATTTTTACGATGCGCGCGCACACCGTCACGAAAAACCGACATGATGAAGATAGCTATAGATAACATTAAATTTTTCAAAAAAGGGTACCAACAAAGTAAAAGTAAGGACATCTACGTATGTTTGCGTGAGTATTGACAACTGTATTCACAATATTTCTTTATTTCTATTGTTAGTGTCATTTTGTCTACAAATGTAAAATAAGGCAAAATACTAAATTTTTAAAAAGATTTTTATATTATTACGCCGAAGAAGTATAACCTCTAACGCGTGTACATAAGTACACACACAATTTTTTTTTAATAATGAAACACTTCTACTGTTTTACGTATCACTTGTAATTTACTAGCTGTTTGCCCGCTACTTCATCGGCGTATAATTTTATCCAGCCGTTCCCGAGTTTTAGCGAGACTAACGAACAGCAATTGATTTTTATATATATAGATTATAGTCCTTTGGGGGGGTCGTTTTTGAAATCGGATCTGTAGTAGAGCTAAGCATATAGGTCGTCATCGTCATCATCATCATCAGCCGGAGGACGTCCACTGTTGGCCATAGGCCTCCCCCAAAGAGCGCCACAAGTCACGTTCACCAGCCGCTTGTATCCAGCCGCTTGTATCCAGCGACTTCTTGCGACTTTGGCCAGGTCATCAGTCCACCGGGTGGGAGGTCGTCCAACACTACGTCCTCCGGTACGGGGCGCCTCTCGAGAACCTTTCTTCCCCAGCGGTTGTCGGTTCTGCGAGCAATGTGGCCTGCCCATTGCCACTTCAACTCGCTAACTCTCTGAGCTATGTCAGTTACTCTCGTTCTCTTGCGGATTCATCTCGATCGTGCGGATCGATCTCATATCTCGTAGAGAAACATTGAGCACAGCTCTCTCCATAGCACGCTGAGCGACTCTGAGCTTATTTAAGAGGCCCACGTTTAACGGTCAAGTCTCAGTTCCATATGTCATCACCGGTACCACACACTGGTCGAAGACTTTCGACTTTAGGCTCTGCGGTAATTTGGACAAGAAGATACCCTTTAGCTTCCCGGAGTTGGATTCGGCGGTCGACCTCTTTCTTGAAGTTGGATTTACCTAACTGAACAGCTTGACCTAGGTATATATAGTGATCAACAACTTAGGTAATGCTTATCAAATATCATCAACATCGGCTAAGCAGTTTAGCTGTGATAGAGCAACAGACAGCTTTAACAATACTAAGCATGGGCTATTAAACAGCCTACCTTTTTTACAGCAACATCAGAGCTAATTAAATTACTATTTTTTTTTATTTGACTTAATTTACTGTTTAACTCCTTAAGATGCTCTAAAAAATAAAGCCGGTAGACTATTTAAATAGTAATAAATAAAATAATCAAAATAGTTTTTACAATTTTTAAAATATTTAATTTATTTTTTAATTTTACGAAGCGCCAAAGGTAGACGATACTAAATTATATGTTGCCACAGAATCCTACTTAGAAGCAGACACGGGTTGAGCAAATTAAACTTATATTTACTTTTTTTTATTCGAATCGTCTATCCGTGGGCGTTATTTTATTAGTTATTAGTTATATTTATTAGTTATTATCCTGTACTTTAATGTTCCATTAAGATATCAGACAGTCAATTTATTACGTCACGGAGAAAGTTCTAAGAAATTATTCGGTTTAATTCTTGCACTAAGTTAAAAGTTTTGTATTATTACATTAATTTGTGTTACTACGTTACCTTATTTTTTAAATTTTTTGTTGTATGACATTGGAAGGCAAACAAGCTGACGGATTTCCTGATGGTAAGAAATTCCCGCCGCCTTGAGACACCAAATTTGATAATGGTGCGTTGCCAACCAGAGGCCGGGATGTTAGGCCTCGAGCAAGAGTAAGTTTATAGGCTACCTTACCCTTCGAACCGGAACACGTCATGACGTTATGGCGGCAGGAATAGGTAAGGCGGTGGTACCAATCCACATGAGTCGGTGCGAAACTCTACCACCTAGTCAGATATCACGGTGTTAGTGACGGCAAGCCTATGCTCGCCTTTTACGAGCTGCCTGGAACAGGAAGGCAGATGGTCTACTCTACAAAGGAACCCGGACCAACACGACCATCTTCATTTAAGATGGTCCTCTACTGTCTTATTAATAAACATGAACTAACGTGAAAGTAAAGTCAAGTTGATACTATTGTCTATATAACATTGTAATAAAGACTATAATGTCAGGTTGAATCTTGGAGTACTTTATGCCGTGTTTATCAATATAATTTTGTTAATTAGGTCAACAAAACTGAGATACAATTTTTATTATACATATTACTTAATCCGTATAATACAAACATTTTCAAAGCTGACCTCTTCTAGATGCAAACACAGCATGCTAAAAAAAGTCTAGAGAACGATTCGAAATACATTTTGTACCTTGAACGATATCTTTGTAGAAGTTGTACCTTATGGCGGTATTTCAAATGCATGTGACTAAAGAATCACGACAAACATTTTTTACTTACTTATCTTCACATCAAGTCCCTAACGGAGTGGGCAGAGAAAATGCCAAACATGCAGTCCTGTCTAGCTTCCTTCACATTTATTGTCCTTTTCATACAAACAGGCGGGTTTCGAAAACTTTTGACACCACTCTTGGATGAAACCCGATCAATTTGTTCGTGAAATGTCAACCTAGGGTACCTACATCCATCCAAATTCGTTGCACATCTATTAAATTCTCAATCATTCATCTGTAATTCTTGCCATAGTATCGAACCACCAGAGCATGACCTTTCTTAAAAGTTGGCAATACATCCCTAATATCGAGCTATTGTATCCGTGGTTACTAATAGTGGGCGGCACTGAGATACTGTCACAAGGACTCATCACCCTTTGCGTGTTAGTATATTGACTCTTACCAAAACCTTAGGTTATATGGTCTAAAGGTAGATATAAATATCTGTTTCCGTTAATAATTGCAACATGCGTGAACGGTTGGATAAAATTATAATTATTTTTCTAATTACTGTTGTTAACCATAAAGAAAGAATTTTCTTATGAAAAAAAGGTGCAACTTAGCGCAACATTACCAAATATAAGAAAACCTTAAAAATTGTAAATTTTACTGTTTCTGTCAGTTTTCCAATTTGAATTCCACATTAATCTGTACATTAATACGTGACGCCAAAACTTTGGACCCCTTTTTACGAAAATTGCGCTGACGGAAGAGCACAAAATTTGGCACACTTATAGTTTATGTGTAGGAGAAATGCAAAACGCTAATATTTTTCAATAATAATGCTTTTAAAGTACATTAAATCAATAAATAAAACATTACCCACACTACCATGCATTTGACACACACAAGCAAATATATTGATGATAACGATGAAAGATCACAGACGGTGCACCATACAGTTTGGAAACAAAGAAGTTGGTTTTGAGGAGTGGAGTGGGCGTTCTTATCAACAAGATATTAAATTTTAATATGGTAGAATTTCAACCAATGGGCGACCACTAGTAGATATAAATCATTTGAGGTTATCTTTGTTCATAGGTCTAGGTCTGGCGGATAAACTTTAATGTCACCAACTTAACTATTCAGTAATATCGGAAATAAATCCATATTTTTAAATGTACTCGTATTTATAAATTGTAGCCTATATGTTATTGTGTTGTATCAACTATATTCCGGTAAAGTTTCATCTAAATCAGTTCTACAGTAACAAACTTCCATCCATTTTCATAAATTTTCGCAAATATAATGTATGTAATTAGAAGGATACGAGAATATGTACTTACGCGTACTTGGTTTAAATTCCATTCACACGAACAAAGAGGTTTCCTTCTTCCTTTATTGCTCGAAAGGCTAAGGAATTGAATTCTACACCTAAGATGGTATTTCCAGGGCATTATGCGTTTCCAAATCAATTCTGTTTATTAATCTGAATTCCCCGTGTTGGTCCGGGCTTCTGTGTAGAATAGAGCATTTGCCTTCCTTGCCAGGCAGCTCGTAAAAGGCGAGCATAAGCTCACCGTCACTAACACCGTGACATCTGAACAGGTGGTTGAGTTTATTAGGCATATTATTGGTGAATTTCTTAACACCAGGAAATCCGTCTGCTTGTTTGCCTTCCAATGTCATACAAATTAAAAATAAAAAAGAATACGCACCTGTTAGTTTTATACAGTTCAACCCTTTCTTTATTCTGCATCAGGTGAGGTAAATATTAATAAATATAAATAAATAACGTTTGGACGAATTGGATCTTATTCTAAAATCTACATTATTATATTCTTGTGTTTTGATTGTTAGCAAACGGTAATATGACATAGAAATAGTAACTTTACGCCCCTGTTTCCGTAGATGTAGGCAGAGGCACAACCAGGGCACCCACGACAAGCCGAAGCCACTAATTCCCACAATGTGATTGGTGCAAGCCTATCGCCAACGAGGCATCTATCCAATCCCGAGCAACATTTTCTTTCCGACATTTAAAAAAAAACCATTTTAGTTTTATTGACCGACCCTGTAATCGATCTTTATTAAGTCAAGATCAATACCGGACTCCTAGAGAGGCGACTTAGACGTAAAAATATAAAAAAACTCTACAATAAAGTTACTAAACACAGCCAAACCCAGAAATGTAGATATCTAGATGTTCACCGCACAAATGCTTCGCGGGTTAATTGTTGGAACCAAGGTATGGTGAAGTCAATCTTATAAAATTCACACTCGACTCAAGCAGTTTCACTTGTGACATATTTTGTTCATATGCTGCCTTTCTTATAAAAACCCACTTTAAACATAGATATATTTATGTTTGTATACAGTTACATTTTTTAAAATCGTCGGTTTATTGCAAGAAGTCATTAAGTGACATCCATTATTCTTAAATAGACGGTAGTTTTAAGATTTTAACAGCAAATGTCTGACTGCCAAAATTGCGGTTAGGGATTTCATAGCAAGCTGCGTAATGCGTAGAGTACATTAGTTAGAAGTTAGTGAGTTTTTGCGTTGTCGAATATGTCATAATGAATCTATCCATGAAAAACATACTTAGTTATTTTTTGCAGTTAGTGAGTTCTTGCAATAAGCCGCCGAAACATTCTGTTTTGTCGCGGGTCTCCTGTGGAGAATAGATTATCTGCATTTCTTTCTGGTAGGTCGTAAGGGATGAGCGATGTTTCGTTACCAATAACTCCACTGCCATGATGACAATGTTCATGTTCCAGTCCGGAGGGTAGGGTAGCCTGTAGACTTGCACAATGGATCTAATACCTCGGCCACAAGACAGCGATGCATCAACTTTTATGGTGTCTTTAGGCCACAGTTATCACTTTCCATCAGAGTCTTTACCATGAGTTGATGTTTCCCGGGTTCGAATCCCGGGTCGGCCAACAAAAAGAAAATTGGATTTTTCCAATTTTCTAATTACAAAATGTTGGTCGGGATTGGAAATGTGCCCGGTTGGCGATAGGCTTGCCACCTAATAATACATTATGGGACTTAGTGTCTTCGGCTAGTCTTGGGTGCCTTGGTTGTACCTCTGCCTACCTCTTCGGGGATATGGGCGTGAAGATACATTTTTTTTGATATAGATTACTTTCGGTAAGTTACATATCTAAATCTATGACACTTTTGGTCTAAAAATGTGTTTCTCTTAGTTGCCAAGAGAGGAGCTGTTCAAAGTTTTCATACAAATAATTTACAGAGACGGTAGCGAATATAGTAAACTTGACAAGCTGTAGACTGAAGGTAAGGGCTCAGGAAAGTCTTGTGCTTGTTCGTTATATTATTGCATAAAAAAGTCAATGACAAAGATTGGACCCCATTAAAAACAAAGTGAAATTGTAGTTTTAATAATATGTAAACGTGAAAAAGAATTTCAAATTCACTAGAATTTCACATACTGATTGTTTACAACACAAATGAAGATAATACGAGAAAATACCACTTTACTCCAATTCGTCGAGACTTGATGCTAAACGAGTTCACAAAGGAATTCAGTTACATGCCAACATGTTCAAAAAACATTCTTCCTTTGCGATTGAATAATAAATCGAGATTGAAATTCGACGTACTCCAATGTCGTTATTGGGGTGGAAAAATATAAATGTAGTGCCTCAATCGCATGTCACTCTCATAATTTTAGCGACGAGTAGAACAGAGCCCGTGTTGTTCCGGGCTCCTTTGCAGAATAGACCATCTCCCTTCGTGCCAGGCTCGTTAAAGGCGAGCATAGGCTTATCGTCACAAACATTGTGATATCTGACTAGGTGGTATACTTTCGGAGCGACTCGCCTGGATTAGTACCACCGCCATATATATTTCTGCCATCATAACGTCAGCGCTTGCCGTTGACGTGTTTCGGTTAGGAGGATAAGGTAGCCGGTACACTTACTTTTGCTCAAGGCTTAGCATTCTGGCCTCCTGTTGGCACCGTTACCACTTTCACACCAATCTCTAGGCAGCGTGAATTTCTTACCACCAGAAAATCAGTCTGCTTGTTTGCCTTCGTATACCATAAAAAATCATTAGTTGCCTAATTTTCTTTTATCAAGTATTTTGTTGACATTGGAGATTTTTTTGCATTATAAGTATCTTGACGCCCATTTCCCCCAAGAGAGGGGCAGAGGCACAAGAAATGAACCAACAACTGTTTGTTTACCTTCCTATGTCATAAAAAAAAACAGAGTAAGAATTTTTTTTTAAAGAAAAGACAGCGAACAATCAGCGTCTTCCCTGATAAGTAAAAATAACCATAGCCTATAAACAGTGTATTACAGATACATCACAGTCTTGTGGCTGGCGTGTTTAGCCTTCTGTGTAGGTCTACTGGTTATCGTACCTTCTGGACCGAAACATGATAAAGTCATTACGGCGGCGGGAATAGGTGAGGCAGTGTACTATCCTTAGCAAGTTAAAGCACAGCACTCTTTTACCAGAAGTTGTGTTAGTGGTGGTCTAATGAGGTGTCAAAAAGGGAGGTAGATTACCTTTTCTATCCAGGAAACATGGAGGAAACCACATGGGAAAGCCGTTTGGTCAAACGCTTGTGGGTTTGGACCATAAAACATTTGAACAAACGGCTGTTTTCTCAATTTCAAAGTAATGATTAAATACTTATCCTAACCTTGTTATTGCACATCAAGCCTTCTTTATGCTCTAATACTTCTTGCAAAAATAGGTTATATTAGATTTCCAGGTAACAAGATAATTTCATAAAATGCAAGATCAGGGTAGCTTTTTTAAAATGAAGAAACATCTTTTTTAATGATATTGGAAGGCAAACAAGCAGTCGGATTTCCTGTTGGTTAGAAATTGACGCTGCCTAGAGACACCAAAGGTGGTAATGGTGCGTTGCCTACCTGCGGAAGAGATGGTAGGCCTCGAGCAAAAGTAAGTTTATAAGCTACCTTACTCTCCAAACCTGAACATGTCATGACTTTATGGCACCAATCTGGGTGAGTCGCTGCGAAACTCTACCACCTAGTCAGATACTATACCACCTATTTTACGTATTACTTATAATTTATTATTTTATAAATAGCCTAAGTTTTAGCCCTGATTATGCTGTTATGAGCAAAACCAAAAACATTTTTAAAATAACAAATTGTGTGCATAAGTAATACGTAAATCAGTAAAAATGTTTCTTAATTTAAAAATATGAAAATTTCAAAGTTGCACCAAGCGCCGACGATGGAAAATATCCAATATAACTTTATTTTATTGAAAATCACAGCGCGCTAGATTCGCTGTATTGAAAGAACATTTTTAAATGTCTGGTGTCAAAGTATCGCTTGTCAAATAACGTTACTTTAAAGATCAAAGACGGATATCCATTATTATTAGCATCGAAACTACTAATGATGTTTGAAAAATTACAAGCTAATTCCACGAGAGTCTTGTTTTTAGTGTCAGTCTTTCTCAAATATCTACCGTCTAAAAAAATACACACTCTCTGAATACATAAATTTTAAATATTCAAAATGAAATGTTGCCACGTCATTATTATTTAGCATGATATTTGTTGAATGTCAATTTTAGTGAGTGTTTAGTTAAACATTCGTCTAATTTATTTTGTGGAAAGACGGTTATGGTATTAATTTACGACCGCATTCAGACATGTCAATTTTCTTTAAATCAGTTATTACGTTGACATTTTCCAAACAAAAATATGATTCGATGATAAATTTAATGTTACTTGACATCTCTGAGTGCGGTCGATAGTCTTAAAAACCAACACTTGAGTCCATTTAGAATTACGTCCGTTTTACTACAAAAAAATTTAAACTTTCTTTCTTTAGGTTTTGGCATATACGTTAGCATTTTGCCATTAGTCAAGTAGAAATTTGCATCAAATTTTATATCAATTTTAATGAGTTACAATTAGTCATTAGTCATAAGTCGTTAGTAAGTCATATCAGGCTCTTGGGTAAAGCGGTGGCCTCATTACACAAGCTCATGTAATGAGATTTGGCGTCAACGAGGAAAAACAATATACTATAATTTATTCATGATTATTTCATTTGTGCGCTTTCACTGAACAAAATTGTACAAAATGCCACCAAAATTAACTAATTTAACTCAATATCAACACGAAGTTCAATAATTAAAAAAAAAATTCGACCATCTTTTCTCTTGATGGCGCCAAAACGTCCAAAAATTTAAACGTTACTCGTTTTTGCTAAACACTGTTTAAAATTGGAATCACATGCTCCCACGTAATTTACGTGTGGCAGATTGTATGTCGGATGTCAATTTTAGACAGTGTTTAGGTAAACCGGCGTCTAAATGTTTTTATCAGTAAGGCGAGTTTAATTTGAAAAAAAAACGAGAGGTTGCAATCCGGGTGCACAAATTATAAAGACTTATGTACTCCGGGAGTGCCAGCATAAGTGTAAACTTGAATATTAACGTTGTGCATTTTTAATATTTTGGAATGGTTAGACAATAATTTTGCACAAATCGCTTTAGTTATCAGTATGAAAGTACTCTCATGTAATTTATGTGGTAGAATACAATATTCGTTTATTGCGCTTTCATACATAAACATGACGACACGAACATTCGCGCAAGCGCCCTACGCTGTCTTACGAATTTTCGATCAGGTCACGTGTCCTGACACGAGTTTAGAAGGTTTTACCCATTCCAAAAAAGTGCGCAACGCCGCTAGAGAAGTTTTCACTTCAAAAATATCCTGGCATCTGGATGACATGAACATGAATATTATGAATATTCATTTTAGATTAACAATGTAATTAATGGGATGTAAATATTTAATTATTCAGGATAAGCTGGTTTAATCCTCTTACAGATCTCTGCATGAAAGGTCAGGCGGTGCGGCTTTAGATGACAAGGACGAAATCCACTGGACTTTGTAATATCAGAAAGCACAGCTTTCTGCGGGCCAAACTGCGGTTGCTCTAGTATTGTTAGTTCAAAACTTATTTCCGGTTTCAAACGACTTCAAAGTGTAAAAGCTTCTAAATTCGGTTTGTTTTAGTTCCGTGGTTACGTAACTGAATATCTGGTTCATAGTCGTTTGTACTCGTTGTACTCGAACCAAATAATAGTTTATTTAAAGTTGCCGTTGAATATTGTTCTAAGCCATACAGAAAGAAAGAAAGAAAGAAAATATATTTATTTAAATGCGGAAAATGTGTGTTAAGGTTGTTACAAAATTATTTAAGCTTTCCAACATATTCTACCACATTGTGGTGTGCAAATATTGAAATATTTTTAAAAACTGATTATTTAGTTATATGTATACACAATGTTTAAATATTCATTTAACAAATAGTTTTATTCTTATTACAATTTGAATTATAATTTACAAACAATTTTAAAATGTTAATAATTTTAACCCTGTCTACCGTAAACTACCGCCGTTTCCAAACCTAGCCAGTCGGGAGAATAAACGGCGAAACAAACTCCCCGGCAGCCAGTACTATAACCTATCGTCCTTGTAGTACCATCGTTTCCAAACATAGCCCGGTTTCTGAAATTATAATAAATTATTATTATTTTTTTTTATTTACATGCACAATATTTCTTATTTATTACATTTATATATTTAACAAATAAAAATATTAAAAATATAAATATAAAAAACAGATTCCCACTAG
>NJDD01005319.1:45750-60119 GCA_002245505.1 Calephelis nemesis
AGTAAGGTTCTAGCATGCCATCTAGAGCCATTATTAATGCCATATTGCGTTTATGGGTAGGATAACGCGGCAACCGCGGTCTCTCGCAGACTGGCATATTTTTGAATTATTATTATTATTATTACAAAATTTATATTATTTAAGCTTGTCTGCAAGAAAATCTTTAACACTATAATATGTCTTATCTAACAACAAGTCAAATAACTTCTTTTGAAATCTTTTTAATTTAATTAAATTGAATAATAAGTATTATAAATGCGAAACTTTGTCTATCAGACACTAACTGACTATCTTTTTTAAACTGCTGCAATATTTTTGATGAAATTTAACATGTATGTAGTAAAAGACCCGAGTTCGAACATAAGCTATGTTTCTCAAAAAATAACCCCTTAAAAGACTATAATGGATATTGAAAGCTTGTAGGAAAAACTACGTTAAAAATAAATAAAGTTTCTAACAGAAGTAGTTATTCTAGGCTGATGAAGTCGCGGACAAATCCTCTGTTTGGTATTTCAATTTCGTTTTGTGTATACTGGCACTCGATACTCTCTGCTTACCCTGTAAGGGACTTGGCTTGCAGATATGTATGTATGTTTTGATTATAACCCGTTACACTATCTTTAAGATTTGTAGCTGCCATAATTTTACTTCCAATTGTCTTCGTTTTATCATTTTTCTACAGTTCTAACGTGTTTAAGACCTAAACGAGGTTTGCAATAATATGTCTAGCTCCGGTTCAGACATCTGGGCCACAGGACAACATTGCACTTATGTGCTTTCCCAAGAGCATGGAGTTCTTCAGAACAGCCATTTTCTCAGCTGTCTTATCACAAAAAATCTATCAATAAATAAGTTCTTTCGTTGTGTGAGTATAGTTTGAAAACAAGTGTATACGTAGTAGTGGGTAAAATAATAATAGAACTATCGACTGATGTTTATGTGTCGGAGTAAAGGCGATGGACCGGAGTAATTTCGTTAATCACGATATTTTAGTGGAAAACCCGCTTATAGTTTTGGTAAGCTGGGTATCTTTTGAGGGTTTCCTATTTAAAAAGCATAAAAATATGGTTCACTGGAATCTCGTATCTATTTTGTGCACCTAAAAACTACTAATTTTGTGCGCTACTTTGATCGGTGCCTGTAGGTCTGTACATCCATAAATACTGCCAAATATGCAACATAGTGTGACGGTTGTATTTAAGTGGCTAAACTGATACTAATTTAAACTCTCTCAATACTTCTCCGAATTACATATTTAATGCCAATTGCCTACAAGAACACAACTTGCCTCGTTGAAAGCAATGAACAGAGTGGTTCTTAAAATATAGTTTCCTACCGTCGTTGCTATGACAGTGTTGCCACACCAATTATTTAAAAATCCTCAAATCATCAACAATTAATATCAAGAATATTCACAAAAATATTTGAAATCGTCACAATAGGTAACAAAATTTAAAATAACATTGTTTATTTATTTATTTTGCTGTTGATACAATGATAACAAAAAATATTATTGTTAATACAATAATAACAGAAAAAAGTATGTAAAGTATCTCTACTAGTAATCCCCATTGCGCTTACTCATCGTGTCACGCCTGTATTGGAATGACCAATTTTGCTCTCATTTTTGCTCTGGAGAAGGCTCTCACAAAAATTAAAAGCAAAAAAGTTGCAGGGAAATGGGAAAGTCAATATCATAATTTGCACAAACTGATAGTAGCTGTTAATTTCAAGCGATAAGAGTTTCGCCGGGTCGGCTAGTGGAATATAAATAACATTAAAAAAATGCATAAAAAGTGTAACGGTTATGCCGTTATGAACTATAAATTAATAACATTGAAAGAAAACTAAATTTTGTACATTTTGAAGTGAAACATCTTTAGAATCGTTGTGATTTCAAAGCGGCTGCTCCACCTTCAATTAGCTGCTGCTTTGATCGCTTCTGTGGCCTAGCGGTCCAAGTGTTGGACTGGACTTCATTAAGTCCCGGGTTCGAATCCCGGGTCGGGCAACAAAAAGGAAATGTGTTTTTTCCAATTTTCTTATTAAAAAAAAAGTTGCTCAGGATTGCCCGGAATGTGCCCGGTTGGCGATAGACTTGCCACCTATCACATTGTGGGGCTTAGTGTCTTCGACCAGTCGTGGGTGCCCTGGTTGTGCCTCTGCCTACCCCTTCGGGGATATGGGCGTGTAGATACTTTCACCTTATAAGCTCCACTGCGTACTAACTTAACTATCTCAGCCCGTTCAGCATTCGATATTTTTGGATTTTGATCTAGACTTGCATATAGAAATGTTAATACTATGGTTGAAATTTCTTAACTGCAGAACTAATGTAAAAAAAAATCAATCGAAAATCAGTTGTTATATTCATCTCTGTTTAAAAATGCAATTTTAAAAAATAGTACTTATTTTTTCTTCACAAACTGTTACATATTAGGTGTCAGACGGGACAAAATTCGACTGTTCGGCTAGTCTATCACACTCATCATTGTTCGTTTAAAATGTTTTGTTTACATTTAACCGTGAAAACCCAGGGTTTTCACTTTTAAAAGGTGGTTGGGCGTTTCTTCTCTGCCGCCAAATCTCACTAGACGAGCACGAGTAAGGAGGCCCTTCCTTTATTCAAGACCCTGACAGCTGACGTGACTTTCATTCATTTAAGCATTTTATCATTTTCATCATTCATTCTCATTTAAGCCCTTTAGTCTATATTATGCTAAATCCGTTTGATACAAACTTAAACTTGACTAATGGCAGATGCTTACACCCATGCAAAAATGTTAAAAAGAAAGTAACTTTGAGTAGTTTGCCTAAAAGTAACGAGGCGTTATCTATAACTAGAAATCTTATCGACAAACACCTAAGATTATAAATCATACATAAGACTGTCTGTAAGTAAAACGATTCGTTTCTGTACATACGAACTGTATGGTTACTCTAGAAACTCGATTCTTGCAATATTGGAAATTGGAATCGAGTATCTCATTTTAGGTACTCTTGAACATAGCATTGGCGAATTATTACCATTTAGTTAATAGTAAACAATACACTATTTTACCGGATTGGTTGAATTTATTTGCAACTAAATGTCAATAATCCGCTATTCCAATTCGCCTGAAATCGAGATTTAAGAGTAGCCCTACTGAACAGGGGGGTTACCATAAGCTCTTAAGACAGTACTATTTCAACAATACTAATTGTCAGTCGAGAAAGACAACCTTATGACGTGTACCATAAAGTTGTTTATAAATGCAGACATTTAGCAAGATGGAAATAATACTGCTACAGGCGTTCATGGTAGGGCCCCTGAACGAAGTTTAATATGGAAATGCCATAGACTGTGAAAAATGCTGTGAAAGTGAAACCATTTAGCCAAGACATTAATAATACAAACGTAGCTTCACCGAACGCCAGGAATGGAAAATGTATAATATATAGCCTTATGTTTGTTGGCATCCCATAAAAATAACGAAGCAATAAAGCGTAAATCGGATCAGTTTATATAAGCGTATTTTATTTCTAAAATATTCACTGGCAAGTGGTGCAGAATCCAGCCCTGTTCTTGTATATTTAATATGGATTTACTTCCTTACGCTATTGCTTAGCTAGATGGAGAAATTGGAAATTATAAATGGTATTAGTATTAAGAGCTAACTGTTGCCTGCGGTATTGACCGCGTTTTAAAGTTTTTTGATTCTGTGGTCTATTGGTACGGGTCCGACGTTAAATATATTAGGTTCGATTCGGTTTTAATTAAAAAAAACCGTGGTGGATCCATAGAGGAACTTACGATAAATTCTCATACAAATCGAAGCCAGTTTCTTAAGTTTTGCAGCGTTCAATTTATTTTAAACGCTAATTTCCACTGCCCTTCTCACTCTAGGAAATGACGGTTATGAGCGATAGAAAAGGATAGATAGCAGCAGGAAATTGTCATGCGGTGCTGACAGATTTAGTCCAACCCTAATGCTATTCCACAATCCAGTTCCAATACGCCACAGAATCCAAAATTAATGCAAATGACCTGATTCTGTTCGCACTGGTCAGTCTATTAGTTGAATATTTGAGGAAATGTCGAGGCGGTTGTGCTAGCTGGTTATCTCATAAATGCTAAGTAACATACATAGTTTAATAAAACAAATGAATAGTTGAATGAGTAAATTAATAAATGAGAAGATGAATGTATGTCTGAAAGTATACATTTGTTATTAATCGAATACGATGTAACATATTATATAGTTTGAGAAAATAAACGAATAACTAAAATGAGTGAATTAATAAATGAGATAATGAAAATTTGTATAAAAGTATGATTTTTTTTAATTTACAAATGTAATTTAACATACATAGTTTGAGAAAACAAATAAATTATTGAACGAGTGAATAACAAAAGAGGAATTATTTTTTTTAAATACGGTCCTGTAATGGAATGTAACAAAGTTTTTTTAGTTCGCGTTTTCCGCCAATATGTCGGCATGCACATTGTTAATTTTAAAAAAGAGAATATAAATATTTCAATTAAAAACGATGACAAAGAACAAAATCTTTTTAGCATATATATGAGAACTCTCACCTCTTTTTTAGAAAGAAGACTAGGTAATATTGATAGAACTACACCAAGTAATAGCGCCGCTAAAATAACTATTTTTACCTATTTGGTTTTCAGTTCCTTACTCAAACTACGTGGTTTTAGTATTTTTAGATACAAAGTCTTAATACTGTGTAAAACAAAGCCGATTTGTGTTAGCTTTTTTATAGGTTTTATAACCTATAAGAGAAGCTAATCTAAAAAAAAGTTTTATTTAATGATAGAAGAAGGTTGTTTCTTTATGATATTGGGAGGCAAACAATCAGATGGATTTCCTGATAAGAAATTCACGCAGCCTAGAGACACCAAATGTTGCAATGGTGCGTTGCCAACCTAAACCGGGATGTTAGGCCTCGAGCAAAAGTAAGTAAGGCTACCTTACCCTCCAAACCGGCACACACCAACGGTAAGCACTGACGCTATGGCGCCAGGTCAGAGTTGGGCATAATCAACTACTTTTGTAATTAGATTAATAATCTAATCATGTATGAAAGTAATCATGATTATATCAGTCATTTGATTACTTTTGATTAATGATTCCTTTTAATGTGGATTATTCAATCATAATTACATTTCTAATCGTTAGTTTTGATCACAATAATCAGTAATCTGATTATATGATTTTATTATATTTTTCCCCGTGTTGGTCCGGGCTCCTTTGCAGAATTCACCATCTGCCTTCCTGCCAGGCAGCTCGTAAAAGGCGAGTTCAGGCTTACCGTCACTAACACCGTGATATCTTACTAGGTGGTAGAGTTTCGCAGCGACTCGCCCGGATAGGTGCCACCGCCTTAATAATGTTAGCGCTTGCCGTTGACGTGTTCCGGTTCGGAGGATAAGGTAGCCGGTAAACGACCGGTGGGCACCATTACCACCTTTGGTGTCTTTAGGCGGCGTGAATTTCTTACTCCGTCCGCTTGCTTGTTTGCCTTGCAATATTATAATAAAAACAACTTCAAAAGTGCCCCCTTTTCAAACATCTCTTCCGTAAGTCTGTGGGATTTCCTTAAATGCTTTGCCAACCTAAGGCCGGTATGTTAGGCCCCGGGCAAAAATAAGTTTACCGGCTATCATACCTTCCGAACCGGAACACGTCAACGGTAAGCACTGACGTTATGTCGTTGTGACGTTATGGCTGCCTGGCACAGGAAGGCAGAATATGGTATATTCAACAAAGGAGCCCGAACCAATACACGGTAAATCTAATTTAAGCTCCAAATAGCACACAAATAAATAATTTTTGATTACTTTATTATTTTATTTAGTAATTGCTCATTAAAAAGTGTAATTCATGACATTGATCAAAAATAAGTATGATTATGTTATGATATAATTAATAATAATTTTATTATTCGATTTTCTAAATGTAGTTAATATGCATTAATCAAAAGAGTAATCAAAAAAAGTAATCAAAATTACGATTACAAACTAATCATCATTAATTACCGACACGATTACTTTTTTGATTAATTTCTGTAATCTGTTATCATGATTGAAGATTACAAAATGTAATCGCAATCCTTAATCATTAATCTGATTAGTGATTACATTTGGCCCAACTCTGCGCCAGGTATAGGCAAGGCGGTGGAACCAATTCGGGCGAGCTGCTGCGAAACTCTACCACCTAGTAGGATATCACGGTGTTGTTATATTGGTATTACAACCGTCACCTATACATAACACGGATTTTACTGGTACTGCGTTACCTTGTAACTGAGATCTTAGGTCTCGTGTGTGTAACTAACCCTACCTTCTATTTAGCGAGGAACGTGACAATATCTAGCACTGACGATAGAAGCGCAAAAGGTAGAGATATGGTACCAAACTGAATGAGGTGAATCAAGTACTCTAGCACCAATTAATTAACCGTTGTCCTTACCCTCAAAACCGGAACACGATGTTGTCGAGCATTGATATTATGAATTGTTGATATTGTGAAATACATTTTATGAGAAATGATTGCCTACGATTCATGTCTGGTCCTGGCTTATGTTGAAATACCTTTTTTATGCCGAGTTTGTATTATTTATGATAAAATAGAAAAACCTTTTCTTTGATGCCTTTGATTTACATTTGGGTCTGAATATAGGAAAAAGCACAGTAATATAATTTAAGTATAATACACAGTAACAGAAATAAATTAAACAATATATTTTTGTTACCAGTTTTTATTTGTAAGGCTTTTCCTCAGCAGTAGACTTCAGAAGTACTATGCAAAATGTATCAAATAAGCGCTAATCGATAGGATAATGCTGGGATTTGTAGGAGTTTCTTAAGGTGATTTTATGGTTTCATCATCAGATCGGCTCCATGGCATAAAATATTTGCATTGTCACCCGATTTACATATACAAGCAAAATTTGAGTTGATGAAATTTGATTTGCAAGATTCCATTACAAGCATCGGTATAGGTGAAACGAAATTAAAGTTTGGAAAATGAAATAAATAACTTTCCTTAAAAACCATACTTTTATCTATAAAAAAATAAAACATGCCTATTGCTAAAGCAAACACAAGCATTTGATATAAGAAGGCGTTACTTTGCGTTATTTTACTTTTAAATCCATACTTAAATCCAAATAAAATTATTTAATTTGCAATTTCCCGCCAAAAAAAACACTATTAAACTGTTTTATTAGCAAACTAGTGTGTGTTGTGTGGAGCTGGATATATTTGGGAGTTTTAGCTTCCGGTAAGTCCTTTTCATTCATAGCGCACTATTTTGCCTATTTTGTCACGCCAAGATACGTATATTTTTTTTGACGGGAAATTGCAAATTAAATAATTTATTTGGATTTAAGCACAGGCATGTCAAACTCATAACATCTTTATTTTGTTTCATTAGTTAAAGGATTAAAAAGAACTATCGCTTCATAGAAATTCATTTTCATCTAATAAATACCTCAGTAACAATTTAAATAATCAAGTTATATTAGTAGTAACTTAAAAACCGATATAAGTGGTAATTAGTAATTTGAAGTAAATGTGCGGGCGAGGTCGTGGGTACTTGTTAGTTTTAATTAATTAATGCTAGAGTGTGACTTGAGGTTGGGGATAAATTACCGCCCTCAGAAACCCTTTGAATTAACTCCATTCTCCTTTACTTTAACAAACCCCAACAAACAATAGAATTTTGTGTTTCATTTAGTTTCAATTATTTGATTTGCTCTTTAATAAATTGGCTCATGAAAGTAATTCAATAATTTTGTTTGCAATACATTCATAAACACTTGCACTTTGGTTGGTACATGTACATGGTTTAGCCAACCGGTTTCGCTAGACAAGCATCATCAGGATGATGATAAGCCAACCGGTTTCACGATACAATAATCATCAGGATGATAATGATGATGTTTGTAAAGCGAAACCGGTTGGCTAAACCATAAAAATAAAAATACGTATATTGTGGAAAGCATCCTGATGATGCTTCTTGTATAGCGAAATTGCTTGGCTGGTTTGGTTTACATAAAAATAAAAAATAAAAACATATTGTGGAAAGTACAAGTGTTTCTAAATAAACTGTATTAAGGGGTCATATACGCTAAAATACGTCAGCAGTTTACTGTTTTTTTTTCATGCAAAGCAATCATGGATCTTGCTGACAAAAATACACAAGATTAACATAAATATGCTTTAATAGACTAGTGTTTCCAAAACACGATTCATTTCACTTTGCTCGATAAAAAAAAATCAAAAGCAAAACGCAAATATCTACTTCAAATATGAAAATATTGACACCAGATTTAACGTAAACATAGATAAGTACTATACCTAAAATGTAAGTGTGTTAGTTTTTATACTTTTTTTCAAATTACTTTTATAGTGTCAAAAATAGTGATTTGTCGCTTAAGACGTATACTTTAGAGCGCCATTGTTCATAGTAATCTTGGAACGGGGGAGCGCGGTGATTGGCTCTTCTGGCTGACTGAGTATGGGGCCTTAAGAATGGAATTCCACCAAACACCAACGATATATAAAATATTAAAAAAATATGTTTATATTATAATAATAATAAAAAATAAATTTGTTGTTTTGGCATAGAGTATAACCCCCATTAAGTGGTCCAACATTTGGTTTTGGTTAGTTAAGTGCTTTTTAAAGTACACATAGCAATATATTATATAACTCACCAAAACCAAATGCTTGTATTAAATTGTTTTTTCAGATGAGGCTTTATTGAAACTGAAGTAGATTATATTGACCTAAATCGTGTTAGTTGTTACAGAGAGACACATCAAATTAATATGTATTTTAAATTTCATTCATAAAATAAGTCTAAAAATCGCACGTGTGAACGAACGGTAGCTAAAATCACTGAAACTACATTTTACTTTATTGTTATTGACATTTAAATAATTGTCTCTACTCATAATGGTTCACAGATCATAGAATTTACATAATTCAGAAAATACAGCTTCAAATTAAAAAGGTTAAAGTTATTTATACCCATAGGTTACATATAAATTCAAATAAGTGGAAACCGGGGAAATTAGATTTCGCAAGGGTTTCGAATACGTTGGAATCTCCCTACTTTAAGAGATATTTTTGTAACCAGTCTAACTCGCGGCTTTGATCGTGCATCATTGCGATACCCTCCTCTTTTAATCGAAAATATATTTTCTTCTATACGTCCAATTTCACTTTTAAATTCATAAGATAAAATTACCATTTTCCCCGTGTTGGTCTGGGCCTCTTTGTAGAATAGACAATCTGCCTTCCTTGCCAGACAGCTCGTAAAAGGCGAGCATAGGCTCACCGTCACTAACACCGTGACATCTGAGTAGGTGGTAAAGTTTAAGAGCGACTCACCCAGATTGGTACCACTGCCTTACCTATTCCTGCCGCCACAACGTCATGACGTGTTCCGATTCGGAGGGTAAGGTAGCTGGCAAGCTTCCTTTTGCTCGAAGCCTAACATCCCGGCCTCAGGTTGGCAACGCATCATTACCAACTCTGGTGTCTCTAGGCGGCGTGAATTACTTACCATCAGGAAATCCGTCTTGTTTGTTTGCCTTCCAATATCATAAAAAAAATTGAATTCAGTATTTTTTTATCGAATCAAAGAACTTTCCCAAAGAAAAATCTTTCATTTTTGCAATGCAATGCATTGCATGCAATTATTTTTCTGAAATGTTCAATGAACAAACATTCCTTTGATGATTCATAATGTGTAGAGACTAAGACGAAAATATTTGAATTTGAATAATGTGATAAAATTTTCGTTGACCGAGCAAAATGTTTTGAGTGAGGTGACGTTTGTTTGCATACATTCCCTTTCATGATGACATAATTTTTGTCGGTTATCGTTAGGTGTGCCTTCACCAAATGTCCTCGTCTTTTTACTGCCGTGTTCATTTAAAGATTTTTTCTGTACTGTGGGTAAATTTAAATATTTGTAACCCCTGAAGGAGAAAGAGGGATGATTCCCAAGTTTGTCCGGGCTTCTTTGCAAAATACACCATCTGCCTTCCTGTCAGACAGCTTGTAAAACGCGAGCATAGGCATAGCCTTAGCATAGGCGTGACGTCTACGTGCTAGAGTTTTGCAGCGACTAATCCGGATTGGTACCACCGGTTCACCTATTCCTGCCGCCATAAAACGCCAGTGCTTGCCGTTTGCATGTTCCGGTTCGGAGGATAAGGTAGCCGGTAAACTTACTTTTGAACGAGGCCTCATATCCCGGCCTCAAATTGGTTACGCATTATTACCAATTTGGTGTCTCTAGGCGGCGTGAATTTCTTACTTTCAGGAATCCATCTGCTTGTTTGCCTTCCACAAAAAAAAAGTTTGACGTGTCTACGTGTGCGGGTGGGTATGTGTCTGTCTGTGGGACTTTTGACCGAATAGACCGATTTCGATGCGGATTCTTTGTTCGAAAGCGGACGCATACGATGTATAACGAAGATAATGACCGCTGACACATAGCGATAGCTTTAGTTTACGGTAGACAGGGTTAAATTCAATTATAGTTATTAAATGTTTATAAATAAATAATTAATCTAGTTATAAATATAAATAATTGGCTTAGAAGTTAAAGCATATATACCTTATTAAATAATATTTTTTATGAATGTTAAAATATTTGCACACCAAAATATGGTAGAATATGTTGATATCCTTAAATATTTTTGTAACATCTCATTTACACATATTTCCGCAAATAAATAATTTTCTTTCTTTCTTCTTTCTTCTTTAACTACATTGCACGTAGGTTTTGTTGGCAGTTATTAGAAAAAAAAGGATCATTTCTTCTTACTTCCAGGATTATCACTTCTAGAAAATTTTGAGTTATTATTATTTGATCACTGTTATACTTTCAAAGAAGCTTATCAATTATTTTTGAATATTTTAACACATGAAAAAACTTTGATTTGAATTAACAATTGTCTATTAGAATAGGTGTTATAACTACTAGGTCTTTTGGTAAGTATCCTCAAGCCCATATTCCCCAAGGGGTAGGCAGAGGCACAATCAGGGCACCCACGACTAGCCCAAGACACTAAGGGCCACTTGCACGTTCCTGGGTTAAGTTTGATAACAGGTTAAACTGTCAAATACATATTGAGTCTTATGTTAGAAGCTAACTTTGAGTTAAATATTTAACCCAGGACCGTGCAAGTCAACCTTAGTCCCATAATGTGATAGGTAGCAAGCCTATCGTCAACCGGGTACATACCCAATCCCAAGCTACATTTTTTTATTAGAAAATGTGAAATATCACATTTGTTGCCCGACCCGGGGTTCGAGCCCGGGACCTCATGAAGTCAAGTGCAACACTTGGACCACAGAGGCGACTAGTTTTATTAGAGTGGGAAGAAAACAAAGTCATATATTTTGAAAGGGCCTGGAACTATGTCATTTATTTGTCATCCTAATAAAACGAAAGTAAACTATATAGTAAGGTTTTTGATAAAATGCTGGACCCGCAATCAAATAAAGGGAATTGCGTTAAAAGATACTATGATAAAAATTCAAGCCGCCCACAAGACATATTGAGGATTGTTTCCAATACCCTTCGACCTTTTCAAATAAATACGCTCCCGTACGAAAGTATTTGTTACATATTTTAGGGCTGCCAAATGTGAAAATAACGTATGCTGCTATATAATTTTTGTCCTCTATTTTCCCCGTGGTTTGCTGAGTAGAAAAGACTATCTGCCTCTCTTCTAAGCAGTTCATAAGAGTTGAGCACTTTTTCAAGACCTATCCATAGGAGCCCCCAAAATTTAACTGTTACTTCTCTATTTTTGTGTGAAAATCTTAATGCAGTTCGTAAAATACATCTACTTCCCATAAGCATAACTCTTATAGTTTCCGAAAAAAATGGCTGTGACATACCGACAGACAGACATACAGACATAACAGATTGGCTACGGAATCCTAAAATGGTTAATAATCCATTAATAAAAAAGTGATTATCAATTTTACACTTATTGTTTTATTAAGAAACACGGTGTTAAGTACTCCAAGGCCGAGTCTGGTCTTATAGTCTTTATTGCAATGTGATACAGACTATAATGGTGGTAATTTTGTTGCGCACTCACTAAACTAATTTTAAGTTATCGCTGTCTTCTTTCAACGAAAGTAACAGAAAGAGACGAAACACTTTTAGCGCTGTCAAATTAGACCGTGCACGTCATTTCTACAGACGTTTAAACTATTACTCGGAAAACGTCGATTAAAAACATCGCGATTTGACATGTTCGGACTAATCTGACGTGTCTAAAACGTTCCATCTCTTTTGTTTTTGTTTCATTTGAGAAAGATAGCACGCATCTAAAATAAGTTTAGTGAACAGTGGAATTACCACCAATATCTACTTAATTTTACTCCTTTGTTAGTCCATGTTTATTAATAAGACGGTTAGAGTTTAAAACCTGTTTTTTTAAAGAAAGGTGGTAACCCTGCATAACACGAACATTCAATGAAAGTATTTTTAAAATTGGTGTTTTGTCTTTGCAGGTACAAGAGGTTACATATAGCAGAGCCACGAGAGCAGATTGAAGCAAATGCCACGCCTTGGGATATTTCTCCGGTTACCTTTATTATTCTTATCAAGATTTAGTTGTTTACCCGCAACTTTGTCATCATAGAAAAGGTTTTCATACAAATCTTCCACCAGTACAGTTTTGGGTATTGATTTTTAGAAAAAAGAAGTCGTCGTTTGTATTCGGATCTTGAACTGTATACATGTCAAACTTTATTAAAACCGGTACAAAGGTTTATTCGTAAAAGCGTAATAGACAGAAAAACAGACTGTCTATGGATGTGTCACTTTAAAATGTCCTTTCAAAGCCTTAATATTAATCATTCTATCGTCTACTGGTGTTGTGAGCTTAGATTTAAACAAGTTCATTTTTAAATTACGTTTAATATTGTGCGGTACCAACACAATTTATTCCAATTGAGTTTCAATGGCAAATATATATTGAAGATCACTACACTAGGTTGTCAGTGATAAAATTTATTAGGCGAATTACTCGGCGTAAATAAAGATACGTGCGAGCAGCCGTTTGTCAGTTACATTCGATTTACTGGTGATGCTTTCGGTTACGAAGCGAAACGTAAGTATATTCTGACTTGCTAAGTTTTTTTTTACATACATGGGTAGACGGTGCTATAGAGAGAGATGTTATACATGACGATGATGATGATTTGATATTTTCCATCGTCGGCGCTTGGTAAAACTTCCAAATGTTCATATTTTTAAATGAAGAAACACTTGTACTGTTTTACGTATCACTTATACTTTATTATTTTATAAATAGCCTACCGGCCTATACCTAGCCTGTCATAAGCGAAACCGGTAGGCTACTTATAAAATAATGAAGTATTAGTGATACGTAAAACAGTACAAGTGTTTCTTCATTTAAAAAAAGATGATGATGATGTTTGCCCGTGATGGTCCGGGCTCCTTTGCAGAAAGACCATCTGTTTTGCTGCCAGTCAGCTCGTAAAAAGCGAGCATAGGCTTACCGTCACTAATGCTATGCACTAATTTGTGCTGAAAATAATGGTTTATCATTTAATGAGCAATGTTTCAATCATTTCGAAGCGGTTATCTCAGCTACTCTGAGTAACCCACTGGATAAATTTATTGTTTTAGGTGACTATAACGTTAGTGGTATTGAATGGTCATTGGTCGATGGTTGCTCAAATTCTATAAACGTTTCTACTAATTCGCGACTATTTGCCCAAATCACTGACTCAATAAGTGTTTGTAATTTTGGTCAATATAATACTATTGTTAATAAATTTGGAAAAATTTTAGATTTGGTATTATCCAATGATACTATTTCAGTTACCGAAGCCATTGATCATCTAGTGCCATCGGATCCTTATCATCCTCCTCTTTGTCTCTCTGCAGACTTTTTAGAATATCACGCCCTAGCTCAATCTCCTAATAATAAATATGTTTTCTCTCGAGGTGATTATTCGTCTATTTGTAGCGAACTGGTTATGACTATGTGGCGTGAAATTCTGACTTCTAAAACTCTTGATGATGCAGTTTCTTTCTTGTATGAAACTCTTTATCGTTTACGGGATAAATATATTCCTAGTAAACCAAGAATGGCTAGTAAATACCCGGTATGGTTTACTAAATCTTTAATTAAATCTATCAAGGAGAAAACTAAATATCACAACAAATTTAAAGTTTATGGAAACTTACCTGATCAAGTTTCATTTCATTGTTTACGTTCTAGAATAAAGAAACTTGAGAAGCAATGTTTTAATGATTATATATCCGTGATAGAAAATTCCATTTCTAATAACCCTA
>NJDD01005326.1:9618-21057 GCA_002245505.1 Calephelis nemesis
TGTGGGACTTAATGTCATCGGCTAGTCGTGCGTGCCCTGGTTCTGCCTCTGCCTACTTCCTCGGGGATATGGGCGTGAAGATATTTTTTTTTGTGAAATTATAAACTGTCATTATTCTGTAGGCCATTGATTACATACAAGGTATTTTCATCATTTGAAAATACTTCCGGAAAATTGGACTTAGAAGCTTGTATTATTATTTAATGAATTTTTTATCCTTAAAAATTTAAACTCTTAGTACAACAACTTATCTGGTTATATACATTTATTTGTATTCCAATAATTTAGTTTATTATAATTTATATCAATAAATGTTTTTGTACAATTTATGAAAAAAAAAACAATGAATGAATATAATGAATAACCGCAGTAAAACTGCAAAAACCGATTTCAACTATTCCATTGGTACGACGTAGCTGTTTGATAATTCTTTTTTTAAATCGCATATGGTTTAGGAATAGCCCTCCCTAAATAAATTTCATTAACATCCTGTTATTCATTTTTGAGTTATTCTTAACTAGCAGTTTCACGCAGCTTCGCATGCGTGACTTGGTTCTACTTCACCGATTTTGATGAAACAAAGCCTATGTCACTCGGGTATAATGTAGCATTCTAAAGGTGAAAGAGTTTTCGAAATCGGTCCAGTAGCTTAGGAGCCTATTCATTCCAAACAAATAAAGAAATAAAAAATCAAACATTTCCTCTTAATAATATTAGTATAGACAATGCACAAAATCTTTACAGAAAAACATGCATCGAGATCCTGTTTTTTAATTCGGTCCCAAAAAAAATACCTAACATTCTTGTGAAATCCAAGTTTTCCACAGAAGTGTTTCCAAATAATGCCTCCTTTGTATAATAAGGCCGAGTAGCCTGTATATCGAATAAGAGTGAAGTGTCACTATAGGAAAACAATGAATCGTGGTAGTGTCACGGACGGATGTTGTACGAAAATACGTTTACCTAACAGCTGATATTTTTTACGTAAATGAGTCACAACAGGGGGTTTCGATTCGGGATTCACGTAGATTACGCCGTGTTGGTCCGAGTCCTGCGATATTAAAAATTTACCTTTAAAAAAGTGATACTACAGTATTCATCAATGCGCCACAGGTTTAGTTAGATTATAAATGAAATTTATCAACTTAAACAATGATATGTAAATAATACAATTTAATTTAAGTATTTAAATATATCAAACGTCAAAAATTAAAATGGGTGCAATTTTGAAATTAAATTACTAAAGATTTAATTGTCTTAAATGTCAAAAAAACAAAAAATATACTTTTAAATAAAACATGCATGATTAAAAAAGGCAATAATTTTATTACACGGCGTCGATACACATCGAAACTGCATATGTCTACATCTGGTGTCTGGATGAGTAAGTCAGTCAGGGTAGTACAGACCATCTACCTTCCTAGCAGGCAGCTAGTCAGTGGTGAGCATAGGTTATGTCATTAAAAACAAGACTACGAATGACTGGACTGGTGGTACTTGTCCCGGTAGGGATTCACTACATATAAACAATCTTTATGCGTCTTTCCTGCAATTTTTTCATTATTAAATAAAATGAAGGCCACCGTGACAACTGCAAAATCGCTGTTTGTACAAAAGGCTTAGAAAATTGAACCCATTTGTGATTTTTCTCTGTCATCTATACTAATATTTTAAAGATGAAGTCTTTGTTTCTTTGTTTGTTTGAACGCGCTAATCTCAAGAACAACTTGTCCAATTTGTCACTTGAAAAATCATTTCATTGTTAGGAAGCTCATTTTATTAAGTATGGCTATATCACCACCCCAATTATTCCACACGGATGAAGTTGCAGGCGTTAGCTAGTTTTATATATTTTAATAACACTTTTGTGACGTTAAAAGCAGTAGGGTCCTCAAATAAACTTTTCTTTGTATTTTTGTTACAGGTACACAAACATACACATTTTTGCTCTAAGTCCCTTTGCGGGGCCTACCTCCCTTCTCCAGCTACCTAAAGCCTCCCGCGAGTATTAGTTCCTGTGTCACGATTGTTGCAGACTTCGTCCACATGCGTCACTCTTTTGATACAGAGATTCAGAGATTCATGGCACCACTATCTGATAAAACCTGAGCGATTAGATCTTGAAATGTTAACAGGTCTCCCTACGTACTTACATCCATATAGGCATAGACGCATTGTATATCTATTTGTTAATCTTTCATCTGCCATTATTTCCACATGACCGTACCAGTCGGGTATGTCCTTTCCCATTTATGCTACACTTTTTGCCAATCACCGGCTTGGTAGGCTAGGCTAGGCTATGATAAAGTTTTCAAGCAATTCATTGTTTGTAGAGATACTAGCCGACCCAGTAAACTTCGTATCGCTTGGTATTAACAATAATATGTTGTTGGTCAGGTGGCTAGCGTACACGCCTAAATACACTGACCAACTGCGAGGCTCGGGCTCGATTCCCGACGGGGGCAAGCATTTGTGTGCTGAACATTTAAATTTATGCATTTACGGGTCTGGGTGTGTATTAAATTTATTCTGGTATCTATTTAAGTATTTCTATGTATTAGTACCGTTAACTAACACCCTTATACTTTGGGGTTAGATTCAATTTATTTAATTAGTTTAAATCATTCTGTTACCAACGACTACTTACAAATAAAAAGCATATATAAATGGACCAAATTGTGAATCTAAACCCTAGTCGAATTACGTTGAAAACGTACAAAAAAAATCATCAAAATTGGTCCAGTCGTCTAGAAGGACAGTATGTTGACAGAAGTTCAGTGACAAACACACGAACAGAAGAATTATATATAAAGATATTTAACACTACAGATGCTACTTGGGCGTAAAAATATAGGCGAGATACGAATTTGAAGTTGATTTTTTCCGATTTACCACGTTTAGATGAGTTTGTGAACTGCTTTGAATATATTTATTACCTAAACGTGCCAGTGGTCTCACGATTGATACGGAACTTTATGAAAAACAGATTTATTGTCTCAATTGATGTGAACTCTCTCGATTGTCCTTGATACTTGAACCCGGGCGTCGTTTCCAATTTGTTTTTTATTTAATTGTGCCCAACACTGGATGTCAAATGGGGAAAGGTCAATTGATGTGTTATGTGCGATATAGTATTAATTGACCTTAACACATTGAATACAAAATGCATGAGTAGGTATTGTACATTTTCCGTCCTTGGAGCTTGGTTAAAAACATAAGTTTTGAACTTGTATTTAGTTTTTTTATAGCGACTTCGTACACTCGTCGAGGTTGGGTCATAAGTTCTGTCACATGTTTATTGTTAAATAAAAATCACCTGTTTTTTACAACAATTATTTTTATCCAAATTAACTAAATTAACGTAACTTTCTATGTTAATTAGGTTTACTAAAATAGAGCCCCGCGATTTTTAATACAGGCCTTCAATCTGCACAGCCAATCGTCTACAGTAGCACGCACGAGTTCTATGTCAATATCGGCGACTGCTTTGATCAGGGATTCCTCGAATGACTCGAATTGAGATGAGGTTTTGAGTAGGTCTTCTGCTCCAAGTGTTGCCATATTTTGTAATCCAACGGATTCAAGTCTGGACAGGAAGAGTGACCCTCTTCCAGTTCAGACTTCATGGCGGATAAAGTCAATTTCATGTGCAGTCACGTGCTTGCCGCTCTATGGGCTGGCGCAAAATCTTGTTGGAATTCCCAGAGTCTATTCAACAGATTCCACAAGGTCCATGAGTACTGTAATTCGATACACAATTGCATTCATTTTTACGCTTTTCATGCAAAATTGTATCTCTGTCAAGCCCAATATGAGATTCCTAACCAAACCATGATTGTAAGTTTCCAGCTGAACGGTAGAAAAACAGCGTAAAAACCTTAGGTAGTAAAGAACCCTCAGATCACATGTTTGTAGAATTTTAAATGACTTTGTTTAGTATATTTTTAATTAATGTAATTAAATTTAGACATATTATTTGTCTGTCTTTAGTTACACTTCTTTATCTCTCTTTAGTTATTCTACATTTTTTTGTGAACTTATTTGGTTTTTAAAATAAACTTTTTTTAACAAATTTTTTTTAGTATTTTCAATCATTTTCGCAGATAGTGGACTGTTTATAGTAATCAAGGATGTATTTTTAGGAACATTGATACGTAGGGAACACATAAAACTTGCTCACAGTTGGAAATAGGCGCGTTTGTTTACCAAAACGGGAAAAAAGTTAAAAGTTTTCACTTGAATAGACAAAAAAAATAGAAGACTTTAGGTAGTAAAAAAAGTAAGGCTCTGGTCACATGTTTGTTAAAATGTTTGTCGGACTATAAATGATATTGATTGAAATACTTTTAGTATAAGTAATTAAATTCAGACATATTTGTCTACAGAATTATGTCTCTCTTTAGTTATTTTACGTTTTTTGTGACCTTATTTGGTTTTTAAGATACTTTTTTTAAGATTCTATACTTCTTAACGTTACTATTCTCGATGCAATATATTTAGAAACACTTGTGCTTTCCACAATATATTTTATTATTTTTTATTTTTATGATTTAGCCAGCCGGTTTCGCTATACATGTATCATCAGGGCTATATAACAACTTTTTAAACTTTTTTTAAAGCTATTTTTTTGTATTTTTAATTACTTTTCGCTGATGTTCGTTGAGGACAGTTAACATTAATGAAGGAGGATATTTAATTAGAAACATTCATTCATACGTGGGAAACACATAACACTTCCTCACAGTTGGATAGTGAGATTCAGAGAATAACTAGAATTGAAGGGATCCTGTTCTCGAGATGACGTCACTGAGGCATAGGCAATTAATCATTGTGCCTAAGTTGAAATATTTGTGGTCCTGTGGAAGATAAGCTATAACTATTATGGAGTCATAGAAACATGTATTGAGGAATAATTGGAAAAGACCCAAGGTAGCGGACAGTCTGTTTTGATTGTAAGAAACTAGTGTCAGTAAGAGTTCATGTTATAGGCGCCTCTATGCTATGAAATCGGAGTGTTAAGCATATCGGCTACACCAGTATCGAGAGCGAAATGCTGACATTATGACGGCAGAAATAAGTCACTGGGTCTCTACTTGAATAAGTTTTTTGCACAATACTCTTCCACTAGTGTGTTGCCAATCATAAATGTATTGAGTGTATTACTTATTATACCAAATTATATCACGTTGTCTTAGTTTTACATCGAATTACAATGATTAATTTTGTGTGTAATTAATCAAGTTATTTTTGACATTTAAAAGTAATTGCTATACCATCCTATTGTTAGTAATACCACTTGTAACTCAAGAACGGGTAAACAGTTTTAGCTGAAAATTGGTGGAGCGGTAGCTTAGAACCGGAAAAAGGACTTAGGGTACATTTTATGTCATTAAAAAGCGGGGAAGCTGAAAAATGTGATAGTTCGTGCGCACGCACGTGCGCGCGTGCGCAGGCGCTACAGTCGTATATACAATAATAATATAATATTTTTCTCTTTTTCCATCACTCCACTACGCCAATGCATAGTATCGACGAATGTGTAGATTCTATATTAGCCGAATAAATTCGTACCTATCTGGTGTCCCACAACACTAATTTATATTTATCTTAGTTTTGAATACAAGCGCTGTACTTTTTCTTTCATGCGTAAAGATAATCTATAATATACTCATTAATAATAAAAAATTAAGCATTCATAGTGTGCACGAACCTTAATCGTTTCTACCCTTGAACTTAATACAATTGATAGATTAGGTATAATTTGGTCAAATAATATTAGAACAAACTGTGTTTTGACAGCATACATCATTATTTCAGCTCGTGTCTTCCGCCAGATAAAACCGTTTGATAGTAAATTAATTACATAACCCCTAGCAAGGATAGGGATTATGTTATAATTAATTTAGCAGGTATTAATTACATAATCCCTAGCAAGGATAGGGGCTATGTAATTAATTTACTCTAATGTTATATTTATAATAATGTATGTTTGTTTTTTACATTTACCGCAAAATCTACTTAACTAATAATCATTGAACTTATGACTTAAGCGGAGAAGTTGCAGGTGTTTTAGTTTAGTTTTAGTATTTTTCTGCATTTCGTTTCCTCTAAAGTGAGATATCATGAGATCAGGTGCAATCCAACCCCCCATTCTCATCCCCGATGTCTTTTTTAAATGTAGTGTAAATGCATTGAATTTTATTTTAAAAGTAATAAAGACATGTTTTTATCAAAGACTAGTTTTAAAAGTTGCCGAGAAAGTAAATTAGAATCAAAATGAACTTGTGAATGAAAGTGTGGTGTTTGTGAAAATCTGGTGGTTTTTTACCTGGAATTTTTTACCTCACATTGAATCTAGCCACAAGCAATAAGCACATATAATAAATATCCCTGGACAAGTTACACAATTGAATCGAACCCAGATAACTTGTCCGGGCATAGATATACATACTTACAAAGTGAGCAAATTATATGCTTGTGTTATGGGTGTTAGTCAACGACACTAATACATAGGAATGTTTAAATACTCGTATATAAAAGAATAAATTTAATGAACACCTAGATCGGGAAATGCACACATGTAAATGTTCATCACATAAATGTCTGCCCCAGCCGGCTTATGCAACTGTAGAAGAGTGACATGAGATATTTAAAAAAATAGATGTAGGTGCTTAAAAATGGTCAGCAGAATACATTTCCAGAATTTTTGTCTGTCGGTATCACGACCGCTATACACGCCGAATCTACTTTACCGATCGTAACGAAATTTTGCTGGTTAGTCACATAGACAGTATGACGTGTGTATGTTGTACTCATTTGAGTTAGTATAAAATATTAGTGTACAGTGTCTGCAAGAATAGTAAAAAAAAAACAGACGCAGTAAGAGTTCTTATTATAAATAAATGTTGAAAGCAAGAGCAAGTATAATTAAAAAAAAAATTGCATCTATATTATTTTTTCATCTACCTGTATTTTCTTAATAAAACTTTTATATTAATACTAACCGTTTTTTTCTTCCGTTAAGGGGGCTGGAAAAGTTGGCAACTCTGTACAACGTTGCGCTCAAAAAGTTAGTAAATGTTACTAACATATATGGTTCTATAACAGGGGTGGGAAAATTCTTTTGACTGCGGGCCGGAAAGTTAAAAAAAATCAAGTGGCGGGCCAGTAAATTATAATTAATCTTGAGGCGGGCCGCTTTATTAAAACACCTAAAAATAGCAGTAAATATTACGATTATAAAACGTTGTATATAGATAGCATAAAGCATTTTTTATTATTTTACAATCCTTTATTAAAACAAAATCTATTTATGAAGTCTGAACATACGCAATATATATGTTTAAAGTATCGATTAAGTACCTTAATTGTTCAAATTTCAATTGTCTTTCGACAAACATTTCGACGATTACCTAATTTTTTTAAGGAGGTTCATATTTTTTCTAAACCCTCGGCGGGCTGGATTAAAACCTCTCAAGGGCCGGATCCGGCCCGCGGGCCGTAATTTACATACGAGTAGTCACTGTTTGACGTATTTTTACGCGTTAAAAAAATACCCGTGGGGTAAAGGGCTGGGACGAGGTTATTCAACTATAACGATAATGGGCGTGTTCGGCCGAAGTAAGTACTTACTAAATTTAGTAAGTCACTTACAATGCTTACAAAATTTTCGGCCGGGACACAAAATAAGTGCTAACGCAGTAAGTATGGCTTAATATACGACGCCATTTTGCTTATTGTTTATCTACGGGATATGACATAAACCGGTGTTTCGTGTTATGTCAAGCCAGTAAGTCTGTCCTCGCCGAAAAGCGCTAACAGTCAGCTTGTAAGACTTTAATTTTTTTAATGCTTACTGGCTTACTAAGTTTAGTAAGTACTTAATTCGGCCGAACACGCCCAATATCTTACAAAGAGCCTCTGATGTCAGCTGTAGAACGTCAACGCTACTCTGACAACTCTAAAATGTAATAATGTCACTTAGCAATTACGTACGACTTTTGAATTTCTCATAACTTTTAGGCAGGCGCTTCGTTGATGTATATTTTTTTGGCAACGCAAAAAAGAAACAGACTAAGACCTGAAAACAAATTGTTCACAGTGCTGATAGTAGAATGAAACATGTCACTACATAGTATATAACAAATTCGCGTTCGCTGTCCCTATGTACTTTTGTGTGCTTAAATCTTTAAAAATCCGTAACGAATTTTGATGCGGTTTCTTTTAATAGATAAAGTGTTTAAAGAGGAAGGTTACCATGTATATTTTTTACATGTGCGGAGCTGGGGCGAACCGCTAGTTTACAATAAAATATATTAAATTAGGTGTTATAAAAAATCCTGTACGTTCAGTACAGGACTTCTATTTATTGTGTAAAACGTGAACTAAGTAAAATAAGTAGATATCTTCATGCCCGTATAGGCAAGTACAACCAGACAAAGGCAGAACCAGGGCGCTCACGACTAGAATTGCACCAAGGACACTAGAATTCCTCCAAAGTCCCTCAATATAAAAAGGTGGTGAGCCAATAGCCGCCATGGCACAAAAACGTGATTTTTCAACAAATGTTGCAAATTAAAAATAACAAGAAAATTTCATCCTTACTTAAAGTTTGCCTGAACTTCCAATAAAGTTAAAGTAACTGGATTCGACATATCTGTTTATACCTGGCAACGCATTAGTTTGACTAGGTAAATAATAAACAACTCAACGTCTGCACATTATATACCTACGTCTTACGCATACTTACATATATTTTGCTTTATAGTTTGAGACTTTCTTTCACTTTATGTCAGAATATTTTTTCTTATAGTCTTAATGGTAATAATAATAATAAATCATCTTTATTTCACATAAACCTACAAGAGGCACTTGTGACGGGTCTATATAATAATAAATCTACCACCGGATCGGAACGCGGCCGCACACTGAGAAGATCCGGCAAGAAACTCAGCGGGCTTGTCTTTTTTTTTTCTTACTTTAAAATTGATTTACAATAATTTATGTAATGATACAATATATTTTATAAGAGATTGGCATGAGGAGCAACTAATCCCAAGCAGTCTTATCTGTTAAATATTCAGCAATGTTATAATAACCTTGCAACATTTAATATAAAAAAAAACTTTTTAAAATAACTAGGTACCTAATTTTGAGTTATTTCTATATTTTCATGACATTTATTCAGATTTCTTATACTTTTTTTTTATAAATATGGCTCCCAATTTATTTAATTACATTTTATATTTTAACGATAGTAGAAAGAAACAAAACACCTCTAGTGCTGTAACATTAGTTTGTGTATGATATCTCTACGGACTTTTATTAGTAATAGAAAGAGACAAAACACGTTTGGTGTTGTCAGATTAGTTTGTAGGTATATGATATTTCTACAGACTTTTGTTCCGTTTATCAGAAAACGTTAAATAAAATGTCACATGTTGACATGTCTGGAGTCCAGACTAATCAATAGGCGGGGTAAGAATGAACACCTTTTGCTAAAGAGTATTTATATTCCTTAATGGACACTGCGACAGTCCTCTCGACACGAACGTTTCCTTTTGGCCCAAATTGAAATGTCAAACTCAAAAACATAGAATGTTTGAACTATCTATGACGTATCGATAGATAACAACAGTACGTCATAAAACCTTAGCGATTGAATGAAATTATTCGGAATTCGTAGAATAACGTGACCAAAACTAATATTTGATTAACGAATTTGTTTCGAAAATGAAACGATCGTTCGTTTTTCTTGAGATCGACTTTCTAGAACGGATCGGCCACGTTTATTGAAAGAATAATACTCTAAATATATAATGTTTTCCTATTATTTCCTATTAGTTAATTGCAAAAATAATGTAAGTAGGTGGTATTACCGACTATAAAACCATAGTTCACATTGTTGTAGTTTATTAAGTAGGTATTTCATTTTTATTTTCCCTAGATCTTTCTTTACAACTTAGTATCTTGTTTCTCTTCTTTATTTGAAACTAGCACTTTTACGCATCTTCGCCTGCGTAACTTGGCTTCTACTGCACCGATCTTGATGAAACGAAGCCAATGTCACTCAGGAATAATTTAGCATTCTAAATGTAAAAGAATTTTTGAAATCGGTCCTGTAGTTTCGGATCCTATTCGCTTCAAACAAACAAAAAATCAAACATTCCTCTTTATAATGTTATTATTATAGTTTAGATATCTACGAATTATAAAATATCAAGGATGTGGAATGTGCTTCGTCTTCTGGAAGCCGCCAATAGCGATAAATAAATAAAAAATTGTCCCTAGACAAGTTACACAAATTGAATCTAACCCCAAAGTAAGCAAATTATATGCTTGTGTTATGGGTACGGAAGCAAGGCAAGAGAGGTGTAATATGGTTGCTCGTACAACATAATAAATATCTTTAATCAACGACATTCCCAATTCATTACATAATGACAAAGACGGAATTTTAAGAGCTATGTCATGAACTAAGAGAATCCACCTCTTAGAGATTCCAAAATAGCTTAGGAACTAAAGGTAAGCTTAAGTTAAAAATAAGTGTTGACGTTGTAGGTATATCCTCTCATCATGGTTTTATCACAGCGACTCGCACGGATTGGTATAACCACCTTACGTGTTCCTGCCGCCATAATGTCAGTGTTTGCCGTTGACGTGTTCCGGTTCGAAGGGTAAGGTAGCCGATAAACTTACTTTTTCTCGAGGCCTAACATCCCTTCTAAAGGTTAAAAAAAATTAAAATATATTTATTTCATTAAAAAAACATTAACATAACTAGCATGGTGTGAAGATCTTCTTTTAAGTAATTCACTACTTGTGTTAGAAGATCTCACTCTTCCTTTAACTAACTAACATTATTCTTGAAGATTTTATTTTACCTATTCTTAAAAATTAAAAAAAAAGGTTGACAACGCACCATTTCCACTTTTGGTGTCTCTAGGCGGTGTGAATTCTTACCATCAGGAAATCCGTCTGCTTATTTGCCTTCCAATGTCTTAAAAAAATCATCATCATCTGTGGAGGTAATGGTGTAGTGGACACGTAAGAGACTAGAGTTTCGACACTAATAGTTGAAACCAAGGTCTTCAAGAAATAGATTTCTTCAAAACCTTGTTAAAACTCTGTATAACTCCAATCTACACATATTAAATCTAATATACATAAAAATCTTGTGTCACGATGTATGTTGCTAAATAACTATAAAACTACTGAACCGATTTCGATAAAATTTCTCATATCTGTAGTTTGGTCCATCTTAAAAGATAGGATAGTTTTTATCCGGATGTTGGCGGGACGAAGTTCGCTGGGGCAGCTAGTTACTATATAACATACACATACATATTTTCACGCCAAGTCCCTTACGGGGTAGGCAGAGAGTATCGAGTGCCAGACCTCACGATCCTGACAAACCTGTCTTGCTTCCTTCACATTCAT